>CAMXCT020000943.1:0-193648 GCA_947184155.2 Cladocopium goreaui
CCCTTCCTTCCCTTCCTTCCCTTCCTTCCCTTCCTTCCCTTCCTTCCCTTCCTTCCTTCCTTCCGTCCAACACATCTCCGTCGACCACTCAGTCTCGCTCCCCCGCGGCGAGTGCAACTAAACGAGAACCCAAGCATCGGAGATGCTTTTGGGAAAAAGGGAAAAAAGGGGTTTCAAGTTGGCAAGTACTGCTAGTGCTACACCGTGGCTGGCCACTTGCTTCATGCCTCAATATCCCACACTCCACAACCCCTTCAAAGCACCGAGCGCAAATTTGCAATTCCCATTCAATGTTTTTTGTGGATGTGATTTGGGTCCTGTATCCTCCAACCGCTTGAAAAACACGGCTTGGGGCATGTCTCTGCAAAGCCTCTTCCGAGGCAACCGTCTAAGACGCGCGCTGGCAGGGAGTCTCAATTTGTTTGCTGCGAGATGCTCAGAACATTTTCACTCGTCAAGGCCTCAAAAAGAAATCTTTGAGGTTTATGCAAGGGACACCTGTCCATGATTGGTTTTCCAGAGAAAAGCAGACGGCATGTTTTGAAAGAGATGTATGTTCGATAGGTCAAAGGGGGTAGGTAGGTAGTCTGTTTCTGTCCAACATGCATCAAGATCACAGCATCACAGCAGGAGTTATTTTGTAGGATGTACATTCTGCAGCTTGCATCTAATTGGTTTCAAGTTCCTCCCGTCCCGAGCCTTTTCGTTTGCTTCTCTTCCCTGCGCCCCAACATGCCCTTGAAGCTTCTGAGCTGGTGATTGCGCTTAAGGCTTCGGGCCATCGGGCCACTTAGCAGACCGTAAAGGGTACGGGCCCTCAAGCTGAGAGCTGCTCTTTTGTCGCAGGGCTTGAACCAATGTGTGGCACAATTGCCGCATGTATTGTTTCAGGTTTCAGAGGTTAAAGCATATAGAGACATTGTTCTGATCTCTGTGTTTGAGCTGTGGTAGCTAGGGGACAGTGCAAAAGAAAAAGTTCCATGTTGGACAGAATTAATTTTACACACTAAAGACGCTGCCATCACAATTTTTCCGATCCGTTGTTTTCAGCGGCTCTGTGTAGAACACGCGGAGCATTGGAGCATGGCTGGGAAAGCCATTGCTGTCACGATTCACGATTGGAAAAGACAGGCAGAATCGGAATCAAACAAATTTAGGCATAGGGCTGGGGCTGAAGCCCACAAGCAAAGAATTGCCAAAGTTTTTGTTTTGCCAAGCTGCTCGCGATGGGAAAGCGCGCGGCTAAGCTTGCGCTCAATGATCAGGACGGTGGGCAAGATGCTGGCAAAACAGATGGGGCTCAGGTTCTGCCTCCGAAGCAGAACCTCGCGCTGCATTGTGTAAAACCATATCATGTTCATTTGGAGTGCTTGCTTGACCTGTTTCCAAAGCATGTGAGAAGAAAGTCTCATCTTCATGGCGTTGTTGTTTTCTTTGCGGTGCAAGGAAGCACCTTTCTCACGAGACTAGTAGGGGTCCTTGTCTGTGTCCAGTATAGGTTCCGCCCGCAGCCTAGGAGTTGCACGATTGTCACGTTTGGGATAGGAAACAGATTCTTTATTACTCTGCTGCAGCGCAACACATGCCTAGTTCTGCGCGTAGTATGGGTTTCCGGTGTTTGCTTTTTGGGATGCATTGCGAATACTTGATGAAATGAGAAGCAGTGTTCTGAGCGGTCTCCACTGCTAGCACGGCAAGGAGGGTTTGGAAGGACGTCAGTGAAGCGAATTTCGAGCTTTTTTATAAAGGGTTACAACATGTTACAACCAGTTGTTTACAGTCGATGTCGCTTGATCCATTCGTTGCGTTTGGATTGGTCCACTGTCACTGTAGGAGAGCTTCATGCAGTTTCCAATGTTGCGCCTCTCACCCCTGCTTACTGTGTTTTGATTTGCAACCAGATCCAGTCGATTCAGTGGTGTATATGATTTCCTCCACGAACAACTGCTTCTCAAGACTTTTCGCCCCACAACACATTCATTGTTGCGGCGCTCCCTTTCTTTTTTTGCCTCACGCCGATTCACACCTTTACCTTTTCCCTTGAAAATCGTCAAAGAAAATCAACATGATGCCGAAACAAAAAAAAATCTTCCTCCCGAAACATCTTCGCCCAACCCCCTCTTTCGGAGCCCCAGCCCCGACAACCTCTCCAAGACTCCTTGTTTCAGAGCCTTGGCCCCGAGAACCTTCCCGACCCCTGTCCTTTCGGAGCCCCAGCCCCGAGAACCACCCCCCGACCCCCCTTCTTTCGGAACCCCAGCCCCGAGAAACACCCCCAAGACCACCCCTTTCGGAGCCTCAGCCCCGAGAACCCCCCCAAAACCCCTTCTTTCGGAGCCCCAGCCCCGAGCCCCCCAAGACCACCCCTTTCGGAGCCTCAGCCCCGAGAACCCCCCCAAAACTCTTCTTTCGGAACCCCAGCCCCGAGAAACACCCCCAAGACCACCCTTTCGGAGCCTCAGCCCCGAGAACCCCCCTCAAAACCCCTTCTTTCGGAGCCCCAGCCCCGAGAAACACCCCCAAGACCACCCCTTTCGGAGCCTCAGCCCCGAGAACACCCCCTCAAAACCCCTTCTTTCGGAGTCCCAGCCCCGAGAAACACCCCCAAGACCACCCCTTTCGGAGCCTCAGCCCCGAGAACCCCCCCAAAACCCCTTCTTTCGGAGCCCCAGCCCCGAGAAACACCCCCAAGACCACCCCTTTCGGAGCCTCAGCCCCGAGAACCCCCCCAAAACTCTTCTTTCGGAACCCCAGCCTCGAGACCACCCCTTTCGGAGCCTCAGCCCCGAGAACCCCCCCAAAAACCATTCTTTCGGAGCCCCAGCCCCGAGAAACACCCCTAAGACCCCTTCTTTCGGAGCCTCAGCCCCGAGAACCCCCCAAAAACCCCTTCTTTCGGAGCCCCAGCCCCGAGAACCCTCCCGGCCTTCCTTTTTCGGAGCACCAGCCCCGAGAACCACTCCCTAGACCCTGTCCTTTCGGAGCCCCAGCCCCGAGAACCCCAGCCCTGAAAATTGAAACTTTCTGGGTATTTTGGCCCGAGGGAAGCCCTAGAACGAGTTTTTCCAAGACATCCGAACTGAACATTTTTACTTCTCCACATTTGCGCCCTTAGATGATCTTAGATGAAATACGAGAAGAAAAAACATACAAGTCCTGATTTTAGATTCATTTTGTTTTGGCAGGGAGAAATTTGCGAAATTGGCGGCATCTTTGTGATGTTTCTTGCCTATTTCTATTTGCCTTGTCGTCTTGTTTCGAGCATGATTCAACAACAGAAGGATGATGATGAGGATCCCGCCGGGATTTTCCCCACAAGGATGGGATTGTTGGGATCGAGAATGGGAGCGTCACTGGTGTTCTGAGTATGGCGATGAATGGTTGGACCCATCCAACGCACGACTGATGTGGGACCGTCATGTGTGGTGTGATGGGAAGTGTAGCTTGCATACGTTGGTGATGTTAAGCGACGAGTGTGAAAAAACAGCCTCAGCTGAAAATAGTCGGCCAGATTCCAAGAACTTGAGGAATGAGGATGATACCAGAATGAGAGGGCTTATAGTCCACAGTGTACACATGGACAAGATCCTTGCTGGTGAGAAGAAGTATGAAATTCGCAACACTGCCTGTCAATGTCTTGGTAAACTTGAAGAGTTTTATCTCCTCCGAGTTCCTCCCAAAGGACAAGGGAAGAACATCAACGGACAGTCTGTTTTGGAAGTTGTTGGAACTGCCATCTTTCAAGGTCACCACTTCATCAGGCATGAAGATTTTGACCAGTTCTATCATTTCCACAAGGTTTCACCAGAACAGTATGAACAAATGCGTAAGAGTTGGAAAAGGGACACTGGTGGCTGTTATGCTTGGGAGCTGGAGCTTGGCTTTGTGTTCAACCCTCCACGGTACCTTCCGAGTGGAAACCAGGACTGTGATTTGGGAACGAGACCTTTTTGTGGGTGTGGCCGTGTGTTCCAAATAGCTTTTTGCATCTCAGCATCCCTCCAGATTCGCCAGATCTTCTTTGGAAACCATGGCCACAGCCGTTGCACAGATAAAAGCATGCGTCATTGGCATTGGGATAGCTCCCCTATAGGTTACAAACGTAACGAACACTTGCTTCAATCTCTTGTGGGTTGGGGTTAGCGCAGGAGATCTGGTACAGGTTCTCCACCGATTCCACTTACACCTCGAAGGATGATGTGCCTTTGACGCAGAAAAAGGCGAAACCGGCTCCAGGAAACCAAGGGGGTGAAGGTGAAAGGGCCGAAGTGCAGAAGGGCGCATCAGAGAATGTACCTGCTCCAGTTGCTGCGTCTTCGACGGCATCTTCAAGCGGAACCAAACGTGCTGAGCAGTTTGTCGAGCCAAGCCAAGGCAAAATTGCCAAAAAGCAACGATGTTTTCCTTTTATAGTCATGGGGCCTGGGTTAGTTGATGTGGGTGTTGTTTATTCGAAAGGAAGTACTTCAGGTGCTTCACTCATTGACAACATGTTCACATGTGATGCCATAACCACAGATATTCGCCATCTATTTGCCGGCTTCCCACAGGAGTGGCTGTTGAGCAAGCGCAAGAACATCTCATGTCTCCCAGGAAGAGGACGGCTAGGAGAAAGGAGGCAGACCCAGACTGCTTGGAGCAGGCTGTGAAAATGCGTCGTGACTTTCACCTCGAAGGGGCCCAGGCAAAGGCAGACCCTCCTTTTGCCTTTTCGAAACGCCAGGGCGACGATGAGCCACTGGTTCCGGGAACGGACGGCTTGCCTAGCTGGGTGACTGAGAAGCAAACCAAGTCCTTCGCAGAGGCGGCGTCCTTTTATGATGATTTCTTGGATGAAGTTTTGACACGAGACCCTGACGAGAGGAACGGCAACTTGTTCGATGCAGCAACTTGCACCTTGAGTGACTTAGCAGAATGGCTTGACCAGGCGACACACAGTTCAGCATTTACAGGTGTGGCAGCACCTGAAGCAGCTTTGCTGGGCTTACACCGCGCTGTTCAAGCAAGAATGCCCGAGACGAAGGCAAGGTTTCGCATACATGCCCGCAGCAAAAAAAGTCATTTGAGCCTTCTCTAGAATTTCAGAAGTTCGTAGTGTTGGGTGTAGGATTGCGGTTCTGACAGGGAAACATCGGGTGCAGGACAAGTGATGAGGATGTTCTTAATGATTGATGATTCAATCGCTTACTCTTCAAGTCTGTTTTTTCCTTGTTGGCTTGACAGCAAACCGTCAGCTGGCAAGGTTCGGCAGCCGCGGCTCCTGTCCTTCATCGAATGGGACAAAGAGTGCCAAGAAGAATTGAAAGGATTCATTGCGGGATTGGGGCAACCTGACTGTTGCCTTTTCGGAGACATCACTGCATTTTTCAGGCCGGAGTTGAATGATATCATACAGGAACTCAAGAGGAAACCAAGTATGCACGTCCTCTTTGGTACAAAGATGATAGCATTATTGTTGGGGTGCAATGGTGTTTTGCATGTATTGCAAAACAAGTGGAACTGCTCTGACAACCGGGTTGGTTTCTGAAGAGGTAGGTGGAACCCAAACAAGTTTACTTGTGATTCCAAATGAATTGGGTCAACTAGATGATAGTTGAACCTATTGTTTTTGTAAATATGCAGAGGTTGCATGTCAACTTGGGTAAGTACGATATCCTACTGTTTGTTTTAAAGACGGTGCCTTAAACACAAGGTCACTTTATCAGGAATCGAACTGTGAATTCTCTCATGTGCTTCACACTGAAAGAATCATCACGTTTGTTATTATTTTATTTTTGGGTTCGAGTCGTCAACTGTTTTCATTCAGTGTCACTTGAAAACAAATCTCAATTTCATTATTTGAGAAACCTCAAGTGATTTATTTGCTCCGCTGTTCTTTCAAGTGGAACAAAGTATCCACTTCCTAACAGGGAAGCCACTTTTGTTGAATGCGCCGTCGGGGGCGTGTTGCTGTAGCTGGCCCGATAGTACTTGGCGGCCCGGTCAAGACCCCATTCACAGGGATCTCATTTTGTGGAGCTATATTCAGTGCTTTTTTGGCTGGCATCATTTTCACATTGTGGCTTTTGCTTGCATGAGCAACTTGTTCCCTGTTCACTGGACATCATTCGAAGTGACCTCAGAGGCAGATTTCGTGCGTTGGGAAGAGTCTGAAATTTGGAGAAGAACAGTTGTTTTCAGCTTGGGCAGTGTGAGATCCAATTTGATAACGTTTCTTTTCCTTGACCAGTCCGACAGAGGTCAACTCAGGCGTACTTGTTTTGCATTTGCTGTTGAAGTCACTGACTGTTATCGAGACGTTGCAGAACTGACCTTGGACTGATGGATTCCGGTTCAGAAACATCTTCTGCACCAAAACGATTCTTCGGGGATGATGCAGTTTTGGAGCTGTCCAATGCTTTCATTTCAGGTACCTCTGGTGATTTTTCCAGGTATGACACATGCCAAGTCATTGAGGACGATGTTGACCTGCCCTCAGAGAGTGATTTTGAGAAGCAATGGTTAGGACTTGATAGACGCACGGAGATTTTGATGCCCTGGGAAAAAGGTGTCTGGAAGCAAGTTTTTGATGACCCGTTTTTGCATGTAACTTGGAAGCAGTCGGCATTTTTCAGACCTGCGTTTGCACCGTGCCCTGACCTGCCAGCAGAAACAGTTGCGGAGCCCTCCAACAAGAAGGCCAAGTGTGCAGCCGGTGCAGACCACTGGAAGCAGGTGGTCACAAACGTTGATGCAGTGTCATGGAGTGAAGCTCAGGATGCAAAACTTGATACAGCAATTAAACGTTGGTATGATCTGGTTCTGCGTTTTCCATATGGAGTTGCAATCAAAGATCAGATGGCTCTCTTAGCAGAAGTGTCAGATCAGCTGCGTGTCTTAAGGGATGTTTTTGCAACAAAGTCACCATTGACTCTCATCAAGAGGGCAAACTCTCTGCAGCGCTACGTGAACTTCCTGGACAGTCAGGGGACGCTTTTTCCTGGAGACGAAGCATTGTTGTACAAACATTTTTGCACTGAAAGGGATTCTGGAAGTCCTCCAAGCAGGTTGCAATCAGTGGTTGAGGCTGTGAGGTTTGTAGAGCACGTGATGGGAGTGTCTCAGCTTGGTGCAGAGCTCTTGTCGAGGAGAGTCCTTGGTGCGGCCAAGTTTCAGGTCGCTGGGCCCCGCAGGCAGGCCTCACCTTTCACTGTCAGTGAGCTCAAGGTGCTGCATGGCATCTTGGAGTCTGACGTTGAAGATCTTTGGGACAGAGTCATGGCCGGCTCTACACTGTGTGCAGTTTACAGCAGAAGCAGGTGGAGCGACCTTCAACATTCGGAGACCATGGAAGCGGATCCGAACCCTTGGGACCCCCTTTACGTTGAGTTCACCGTGAGGGAGCACAAGACAAAGAGGGCCAATGCTTGGGTTGAAGGTTTCCTGCCTGCTGTGGCAGTTGCTCATGGTGTCACTGCAGAGAACTGGGCCAGGAAGTGGATCGTTGTGAGGTCCTCCATTGAAGGTGACATTGCAGATGGATACCCGGTCATGCCAGCGCCGGGAGCTGCAGGTGAACCCACAAAGCGCCCCATCACCTCGGACGAGATGGGAAAGTGGGTGAGGATGCTTTTGGAGAGGCATGGCATGGATCTGACTGGCAGGAAGATTTCATCGCACTCTTGCAAGAGCACCCTTCTCTCCTTTATGGCCAAGTATGGATGTGAAATCACAACGCGAGAAATTCTTGGAGGGCATGTGAGCCACCTCAAGAGCGTCCTGACCTACAGTCGTGACAGCTTAGCTGGACCGCTGCGTGAACTTGAGAAAGTGCTTCAAGCAGTTAGGAGCTGTGCATTCAATCCCGATGCATCCAGGTCGGGACGTTTCGTTGACGTGTGCAAGACGGAGGAGGTTGAAGTTGGTAGCCAGTCCAGAGCTGCTGAGGGCGCGATTGCTGCAGTTGTGACACAGTCCGGAGATGAAACAGCCGTGGCAGTGGACTCAGAATCAGACAGCTCTGAAGCCACCGACACTGACAGCTCGTCAGATGAGGAGGCCAGCAATGTTGGTCGCGTGGCGCGCATGGTCCGATGCCCAACGGCACCACCAGGGACATCCCTCATACAACACTCCAAGTCGAAGATGTTGCACCTTCTGGCTGAAGGGTACCAGAGGATTTTCTTGTGTGGACGTCAAAAGGGTGAATCACACGCCCCACCACACCAAGTCAGGTGGGACTCACCTTGCTGCTCCTTGTGCTGGAAATCGGCACGGACAAAGCTGGAATCCAGGATCGTGCAGCCTTAAAGCCGGTATGAAGCCAGACAGTTGGCGAGTGGTATAAAAAGTTTGCAGCAACCAGAGCTGTGAAGTCAATTGTATTTCAGTTGTCATTTTTCAAATTTGGTCTGTATGACCAGCAATTTGACCAAGCATGTCGGTCGTGAGCATGTCAGCATGTGAACAGCTGTATCAAGGCAGACAAACAAGCAGTCATGCCATCCTCATGTTCAGAGGACATCATGCGATGCGTTGCTCGTGGATCAACAGGCCCCATTTGGGGACACCTGGGCATTCCAGGAACTGTTTAGCATGTTCATGTAGATTGAACGAGTTATCACCTTAACTGTCTTGTCACTTGCATAGGTGAGATTTTCTTTACAATGCAGGGAACCGTTTTTTTTTGGGACTTCATATGAGGTGACATCATTTGTGCTTCTTCTTCAATGAAACAGTTTACAATCGGTTTTCCTTGACATTTAGACGCAACCTGTGTCATGGCTCTCGTTGATTCAGAGAGTGCTTTCAAAAAGCGATGTGAGCAGCTGCAGACTGGATTAGCTGACAAGGCAGAAGCGCAGAATTTGACGACTTTTTCCACGTTTGCTTTCAGTGCAGGTTCACCCCAAAACCAGGTTTCAGATGCTGAGATTGCAAAGCTTGCTGAGACAATTTATGGTACACCCACTTTGGGGGATGTAGCAACGATCAGAAGGTTGCATTTTGAGTCGTGTACGTACCTTCTGAATGACATGAAAACGAATGCCATCAATGTTGATTCGTCGGAGCCTTTGAAGAAGTTGCCATTCATAGAAAAACAGACGAGGCTCGAAGCTCAGAGGAAACGGATCACTGGTTTGCTTCACAAGCCGGATCAACAACCGGCCCATAGCTTGATTGACATGGCTTTTCACATTGTTGAAACAGGTGCTCTGACTTACATTGGGCCTTCAAAGTGTCATTCGAGGGAGATGGAAATTCAAGCTGACTCAAAACAGAGATCAAAGCAGATCATTACACTTGAACAAGGATCCTTGAGGTCGGCTTCAACGAATGTCATGGCCGATGTTGACACGTCGACGGAACTCAGATTGTTTTTTGCGCTGCAACGGCGACACCTGGCGTTTGAGATCGTACATCTTTTGTCATGGCAGCCTTGTCAGATTTGGTTGGATAAGCTGATGGGATCTCTTTTGCATGAGTCATCTGTTGCAGGCCCTGGTTTGGGCTTGACCCAAATCCTGCGTGCAGACCGCGAGATTTTTACGATCATGGCGGCGGAGTTCAGTGGGAGCCTCATCGCTGAGAAGGACAAGCCACCTCCGCTTGATGCAACTTTTGTTAGACTCATGCATGATCCAAGAGTGAATGTGCACCTCATAGCCATGCCACGGATACCTGCAAGTGTCCCAAGTGCTCAGCTGAAGGGTACGAAGCGTGAGGGTGAACATGGAGGTAACCCCAAGAACCAGCCTCCAAAGAAGCAGCGGGTAGGCGAGA
This sequence comes from Cladocopium goreaui, assembly GCA_947184155.2. Classification (NCBI taxonomy): domain Eukaryota; class Dinophyceae; order Suessiales; family Symbiodiniaceae; genus Cladocopium; species Cladocopium goreaui. The sequence goes on from CAMXCT020000943.1 coordinate 9,763, forward strand.
GAGAGCCAGCCAAAATTCCCGAAGAGCTCAGAGGTCTCAAGCTCAAGACATCTGAGGGCAAGCCGATGTGTTGGCATTTCAACATGGCCAAAGGCTGCAACAACCAAACGAAGAATGGCAGGTGCAAGTTTGGATACCATTCGTGTATGCGTTGCCTCAAGCCCAAGCATGGAGCAGCCACATGTCATGCCAACGCGGGATCGTGACAGGACGAGCAAGTCATCACCAGTGCGCCTTACAGTGATGACTTCAACGTTGCAGCAGGCGCAAATTTTGTCAGTGCATGTAATCAGGTCGAATCAGACCTCAAAGATTTTCCAGTTTTGCCGGACTGCAAACAACAAAAGGATGTTGGATTGGTGGTCGAAATTTTTGCTGGAACTTGCAGACTCAGCAAAGCCTGTCGTAAGTTTGGTTTGAGAGCTCTACCTGTTGACAAAGATCCCAATAGGGCTGAAAGTTGCACTGTGGCTTCTTACGATCTTACGGATCGACAACAGTACGAAACCTTGGTGGAAGTTTTGACAGCCGAAAAGCAGTCACTGGTGCACGCCCATTGCGCCCCGAGTTGTGGCACAGCTTCAAGAGCCCGTGGTAGAAAGATGCCTGGGGTGCCTCTACATTTGCAGCCGAGGCCACTCCGTAGTGATGAGCTTCCAGATGGCCTTCAGGATTTGACGGAAAGGGAACAGTCGCGCGTTGACAGCGCCAATGCGTCTTACGAGGCGACGGTAGAGCTAATCTTGTTGTTGGTTGGTTGGGGGGTTTCGGTGTCAATTGAAAACCCGGCCAACTCTCTCTTCTGGAAAACGAGCTGGATCGCAAAGCTGTTGCAATTACTTCCAGGTGGACATGACACCATACTGGATCACTGCATGCATGGTGGAGCCAGAGATAAGACTACAAGGTTTTGGTCTTACAATCCCCTACGACCGGAAGAGAACATGTTGAGCTCACTGGCTTTGCGTTGCGATGGAAACCATACTCACAAATCCTGGAAACCCTCTGTCAAAGATGGCGTAGTATTTTTTCCAACAAAAGAAGAAGCTGCCTACCCCACAGTGCTGTGTGAAAGGCTGGCTTCAATTTTTCTTTACTGGGCCAAAGCCCGCAACCTAGAAGCTCCTCAAGACTTGTTGCAGCAAACGGCGGCAGATGCAGACGTGGGAAAAAGACAGTTGTTTACGGGACAACCCCGTACAAAGACTCTTTTGCAAGCGGTTTCAGAGTTTGGACATTTTGTGCAAGTTGCAGTCCCCATCAACTGCGACAATCTGCAGTCCTTAATTGCATCTCTTCCCAAAGGTGCCAAACCGACATCCCGTGTTGTGCAGCGGGGTTTTTGCAGTGCTGCCTTCAGAGCAGCACATGGAGATAGGATGGTTGTCCATCCAGATCTTCGCAATGGACAAGATTACGAAACAGTATCTGTTGGGGTGCCAAGGAACCCAACTGAGTTTATGCGGGCAGCACAACAAGTTGGACACCCCAGAGGACACCTTGTTAGAACCTCTAGCGAAGTGGAAAAAGCCATTGAAGCGAACCTCGAGTGGCCTGACCACAAACTTTTTGCGCACAGGGCCTCGATCTTCAAAAGCTGGTTGCGGAAAGCTGCAGAGCTGAGAAAGGAAGAAGCCGAGTTGCACCAGGCACTTCCAGACCACTTGAAGAAGATCCTAAGTCGCAAAAAGCTGCTCTTGTGGAAACATATTCTGGTAAGCCTTGAGTATGAAGATGCAAAAATCATGCCTGAACTCTTTGAAAAAGATGATGGCCTTATTGTGCAAGGTCTGTTGTCTTCGCTGTGCAGATGTTTTCTGCACTGCGTGTGCGCCGCGTCTCCGTAATGTAAAGGTACTCCTCTTGACTTCGCTGTCCTCGCCTCTCTACGCGTCAGCGTGTTGCTCTGCGGTTTGTTGTGTTTTTGCAAACCTCAAACAACTGCTTTTTATGAAAACACTTTGGCAGTGAATGTCTTTCAGTGCTGAGATGTGTTTCATGTTGTGACACCAAACTGTGTTCCATGTTTTTGAACAAAGTTTGTGTCTCTGTCAATTTCTATAATACTGAATCCACTTCATTTTATGTTGTGTCCGCAACATACTCTTTCAAGGTGTGGGTGGGTGGGACCTCAAATTTTTATGAGGAAACCAAATAGCATGGGGGGTCGTTGATGGATTTTCATCGCATTTGGGCTGAGTGCCCTGCTGACAGTTCTTTGAAGTTGCCTTGGGAACATGGATTCTGGAAGACAGTTTTTGAGGGTCCAACTGAGCCCAATGGTATCATGGACTGGAAAGTAGCAGAGCCTCCTCTTTTTGTCCCTTGTGCCTCCCGCGCTGAACCGGCGCCTGCCAAGAAGCTTCGTGTGTCAGAGCCTCTGTCATGGCACCACCTTGTGCGTTCAGGTGCTGAACAAACGTGGAAGGACAAACGTGAAGCTGATTTTCAAGTGGCATTACGTCGTTGGCATGATGTTTTGATTCTTTTGCCTTGCAGTATCATCGTGGTTCAACAGCTTTTGCATTTGAAGACAACTGCAGAGAGATTGCGTATGTTGAGGGATGTGTTCTGGAAGAAAGCGCCCAGCACGCTTAGGAAACGTGTGCATTCATTCTTGAGGTTCACTTCAGACTTGGAAACCCGTCGAATTGCATTTCCTGGCGCTGAAGCAGATTTTTATCATTTTTTGGATGGACTCAGAGTTGCCGGAGCCCCTGCATCTAGGATTCAGAGCATAATACAGTCTTTGCTCTTCGTGCAGCATGTTGTGGGTGTTCAGGAACTTGACTCCCTGACGTCATCCAGGCGATGTCTTGGCGTGTCAGGTTGTCGCAACACTGGGCCGAAGCGGCAGGCCGATCCCTTCAAAGTCACAGACTTGGTAGCGTTGCACAGTGTTCTTTTAGACAGCAGCAGAGACAGTTGGGATCGTTGCATGGCTGGTATGATTCTTTTAGCTGTTTACTCACGGAGTCGTTGGAATGATCTACAACAAGCTGAGTCCATGTTGTTGGATTGTGGCCCAGATGGAGTGGTCGCCTATGCTGAGCTCAAGATAGCGGATCACAAAACGAAACATTCAACTGCTTTTCGAAATTGTTTTTTGCATGCATGTGCTCCTGCTGCAGGTGTTGTCGATGACGGCTGGATCACCGTTTGGACGCAGGTCCGTGCTGAGCTTGGAATTTCATTTGAAGCTGGCCATCCAACTATGCCAGCACCTTTGGAAGACGGTGGTATCAGTATGAGGCCCCTCAGCAGTGAAGAGATGAAACAATGGACATCAATTCTTTTGCATTCAGTTCAGATTGAGACAGATGGACGTAGGTTGACGTCGCACAGTTGCAAGTGCACTTTGTCGTCATGGTGCTCGAAAAGAGGATTGCCCTGGGAGGATCGGCTAGTGCTTGGAGGTCACACCTCGGCCGTGCGCTCAGCCTTGGTGTACGCTCGTGATGGCCTTGGCCGTCCATTGCGCATGCTCGAGAAGCTGCTCTTGGAGGTGCGGCTGGGGCGTTTCTTGCCTGACGCCACGAGGAGTGGAAGATTTCCTGGGCCTTTTGCTACAGCACCAGATTTTGACGATGGGGCTCACAGTGAATTTTCGTATGCTCCAAGTCTTGGTTTTGGAGACCCGGTTGATGACACAGCCAACAGCACCTTTCATGATGGCTGGCTGAAACCTGTGGAGCCATGTGACAAGAGTTCAGAAGGTCCCCATGCAGCTCTTGAATGCAAGGTTGAGGCCTCTGGATCCGTTTGGGAACTGGCCGATAGCAGCGAGGTGATTGACTTGGACACTTGCTCAGAGGACAGTGGATGTTCAGTTGCCACCACCTCGTCCAGCTCGGATGAGGAAGCCGCTGAGCTCAGCAGTGCCAGACGGCCAGTGCATCCGCCGAAAGTGCCAGACCAGTTGAAACTCTTGCAGCACAAGAAACTCAAAACGTTGCACCTCATGGAACTGCAGAATCAAAGGATCATGCTTTGCGGAAGGGTGGCTGAGCCCAGCCGTTACGAGAGCGTGCAGGAGACAAGATTCGACACTCCGTGTTGCCACACTTGTTGGCGAAAGATGCCGGAGTATGCTTGAGGTCGTGCCCATTGCTGACAAAAAAAATAGCATGGACACTTGAGTGATTCAGTCATGCAGTTGTAGGCTTTTGCGGTTTTTCAGATGTCAGTTCACTTGCCAATGTTCTTGGTGCATCATGTGAACTTCAATTTTGAAATCTGGTAATGTCAGAAGATTCTCAACGGTTTCAAATCAGATGCAACACGTCATGACCTCAGCATGAGTGACTTACTCAGGTATGAGAATCATGTCACTGCATGCATCAAAGAGTTCATTTGCGACCTGTGTTGTTTACTTGCTGCACCAGTGAAATCCAGGGTAATCCGTCAAATTTCCGTTTGACCACCCTGCACTTGGATTCAGCGGCCAATCCATGGCAAGTCACTACATGTGCGTCCTGGGCTCAATCATCCACCAAGCAGATGGTGGGAAACATGATACAGAAGCGTCCATTTTCAAACGAAACTGTTGAGAACATAATTTTTGCAAAATACATCGGTTTCAGGACAAATTTCCGAATGCAACCTTTTCTGAGTGAAGGCCCTGAACCTTCAGGCACGTACTATGTGAGCCCAACAAGGCTTTTGCAATCACATGTATAGATGTCGATGTTTCGCCAACTTACAAGATTTCCGATGCAATTCTTTTGACAAGATTTTTTACACGTTGACGTGTTGCAAGTCATAAGTAAGACTGCTTTCCCATAGTGACTGTGCGAATCCTTAAGGGACTTGCCGTGCTGCCATGTCACTGATAGACTCAGAGGCCGCTTTTCAAAAGCGATGTGATGAGTTGTTGGATGGGCTTCATGACTGGTTCAGTAACTTGCAGATCACAACGTTTTCGAGCTTGGCATTCACAGTTGGAACACCGCAACAACCAGTTTCGGAACATGACATGCAAAGATTTGCTGATCGAGTTGTTCAGGGTCCTGCATCCATTGCCGAGGTGTCAATTGTTAGACGCATTCACTTTGAGGCACAGACATTGGTGATGTCAGATATCCGGAAGCAGGCAGTGGCTGGTGACACTTCAGAACCATCGAAGTCCTTGCCTTACGTTGAGAAGAGGCGTCGGCTTGAGGCGCAACAGGCTAGGATCACTGGCCTTTCACACATGCATGAACAGAGGGCATCGCATGGCCTTATTGACCTGTGTTTTCACATTGTTGAGTCGGGAGCCCTTTTGTATGTGGCGCCGTCCAAGTGCAGTTCCAGGGATTCAGAGATCCAAGCCGATGCCAAAACCAGACAGAAACAATTGTTGACTCTTGAACAAGGGACATTGAAGGCTGTGTCGGCTGAGTCCTTGCCGACCGTTGACGTTGGCACTGAAATGAAATTGATGTACGCACTGCAGCGTCGTGGATTGGCATTTGATCTTGTGGGATTGATGTCATTTGATGCGCATTCGGAATGGGTGAACAAACTCTTCAGGGCACTCATGGCTGATACCCCAGCTCATTTTCAGGCGCTTAGCTTGCAACACATCATTCGTGCAGACCAGGAGATGTTCCTTTTGCTTGCTTCAGAATATGATGGGCCCCTCAAGTCACCGACGTTAGATGGGGAGCCTCCGTTGGATGCACAGCTTCGTGTTTACATGACAGATCCAAGGGTCAACATGTACTTGGTTCCAGCTCCACTCAGTCAGAAGCGTCCAGCGCCTGCAGCCAGTGGTGGTGACAAGCAGCCACAACCTCCAGCAAAGAAACCGCGTCAAGGATCCAAGACGCCTGCCCAGTTGCCAGCTGAGTTGTCAGGCCTCCACACAAAGACATCAGACAACAAACCATTGTGTTGGAATTTCAATTTGAACAAGGGATGTGCAAATGCAACCAAGAGAGGACGCTGTCGTTTTGGTTTTCATTCATGCATGAAATGTCTGAAGGGTGGACATGGGGCACACAAGTGCCACAGCAGTTGACAGGAAGAAAAACCAGCAACACAGCTTGATGGCAGTAAAACAGGAACACCTGTGGCCGCAGGGATCTCAGTGACTCCAGTGGATCGAGTTGTGAACGTTGGAACTTCTGTGAATGAAATTGCGGCTGAAACGTTGCAACCTTGCAGTGTCAATTCAAGATGCATCATCTTAGAAATTTTTGCTGGCAGTGCTCGTCTTTCCAAGGCTTGTAGGAAACTTGGATTTGAGGCTGTAGCTGTAGACCAAACGAAGGATCGGTCTGAGCAGTTTCCTATTTTTCAAATTGATGTGACAGACTCCCAAAGCTTGCATGACTTGGAGAGTTTCATCGATGTAGAGAAAGATGCAATTTTACACGCGCATTTTGCGCCATCATGCGGAACAGCGTCTCGAGCCAGGGGACGGCCAATACCTGGCGAACATCCCAAAGCTGGGCCTCAACCACTTCGGTCCGAAGTCTTTCCTGACGGCTTGCCTGATCTGAGCAGTCATGATCAAGCACGGGTAGACAAGGCCAACCGCAGCTATAGTGCGACCGTGCGCTTAATCAGCAAGCTGATTGCCCATGGCATATCTGTCAGCATCGAAAATCCCAAAAACTCATTTTTCTGGAAATTTTCAGACGTTGCAAGGCTTTTGGAAACGTTTGGTGCTCGACATTTTTCAGTTTTTCACCATTGCATGCATGGCGGCAAGCGTGACAAACAGACCGCGTGGTGGAGTTGGAATCCGCGAGATGCCGAAAAAGACATGTTTCAATCGCTTGCATTGCAATGTGATGGACAACACAAACATGAGCCGTGGCGGCCTTACAAAGATGTCCACGGCCGGACGGTTTTCCCTACAAGTGAAGAAGCTGCATACCCGCAGTTGCTGTGTGACCGCGTTGCATGCATTCTCAAGGATGAGGCTCTTCGTTGTGGCTTCGTTTTTTCAGATGACTTGCACCAACAAATTCTGGAAGTGCCTAATGTTGCCACCAGGCAGCTTTTTACAACGCAACCCAAAGGGCAAAAATTGAGACCACTGGTATCCGAATACGGCAAATACATTGCCCTTCTTGCGTCAGCAACAAACGAATCAGAGGTACAGAGTTTTTTGCATAAGCTGCCCAAAGGAGCCAAAGTTTGTCATCGTATTCTGTTTCCTGGGGGTGTTGCTCGAGATGACATGGAGCACAAATATGAGGAGGTTTTCCAAACTGAGTCATGGGAAGCCGGTGAACCATGTGAACTCTTGCAGGTGGGTATCCCTCGTGAACCGGCTGACTTCATACGTGATGCGGTGCGAAAAGGTCATCCGAGAGATATCATTGCGCAGGTGCCCCAAGAGATTAAGACTGTTGTGCATAGCATGCTGAATGGTGATATGCTGGGGCGCTTCAAGTTGAGGGCCTCCTTTTTGAAGAAATGGCTCAGGCGGTCACTTGAGTTAAAGAATGAGGAGCAGGCCTTGCACCAAAAACTGCCCCAGCACTTGCAGCGCATTCTCGAGGGAAAGCGCCTCCTTCTTTGGCGTGAAATCTTGGTGGATCTGGATTACCCAGATGTGGCAGTGATTGATGACATTTGCAGTGGCTTCAAGCTTACGGGGTGGGCCCCGTCTACAGGTGTTTTCAGGCCGGACGTCAGAAGACCGTCCCTTGGGGTGCAACAGTTGATCAACATGTCGAAAGGCTTGAATGCCTCAGTTGTCAATTCTCTCCAGGGCGCGGATGAATCCGAGCACGATCAGCTTGTGTGGGATGAGACTATGATGGAAGTAGAGAAAGGTTGGCTGGCTCCTAGCTCTATGGAAGGAGAGTGTTTTGTGGCCAAGCGTTTTCCAGTACCTCAGAAGGAAAAGGTGCGACTTGTGGACGACTTCACGATATGTGGCGTGAATGGTGCCTACGGTTTGAGAGAAAAGCTCCGTGTCCAAGCCGTGGACGAGCTATGTGCTTACTTGGCATTCATGTTGGATCAGGCCCCAAGTGGATGCCTCCCCAAACTCACTGGCCGCACTTACGATTTGAAGTCGGCCTACAAGCAGTTCGGTGTGAACCAGTGGCATGCAGACAGACTCAAGATTGCGGTCAAGCGACCTGGTGGAGGGGTTGGCATTTTTGCCGCCCTGGCATTACCCTTTGGTGCCTCCGGCTCAGTGAGTTCATTCTTGCGTGTGGCGGCCAGCCTGACATACATAGGAGTGGTTGCTCTCCAAGTCTTGTGGACAAGCTTTTTCGACGATTACACTTGTGTTTGCGTGGAGGGTGAAGAGACGAACGTGTCTTTTTATGTTGAATCCCTCTTTCGCCTTTTGGGAGTGTGGTTTGCGGAGACTGGCTCAAAGGCAACTTCCTTTGGGCCCTCCTTCAAGTCACTTGGAGTAATCTTTGACGTTGGGGCCATTCATGACGGCACCTTCGCACTACAGCATACCGAGAGCAGGAAGTCCGAGCTGATGCAGATTCTTGACAATCTGATAGGTGCGCAGAGGTCGACGCCCAAAGAACTTGAGAGGCTCCATGGAAGGCTGATCTGGTTTAGTGCGTTTGTCTTCGGCAGAACGATGAATCAACTTGTCAAAGCCATCTCGCTTGAGTCTTTACAGAAAAAGAAGGTGATCACCTTCACCCCAGATTTTCTTCAGACCTGGATGGACTTGAAGCATGCGATAGGGTCCTCTAAGCCTGTGGTGATTTCTAAAACTCTTTGCACCACTTGGTACGTCTTTACTGACGGCGCATATGAGCCCGATTCAGATGTGCTTGCCAGCATTGGTGCAGTCTTGATTTCACCGACAGGTACTCCAGTTCAGTGCTTTGGAGAGGTCGTCCCTAAGACCTTCGTGGACGAGCTGTTACAGCATTCTTCTCATCCTATCTACGAGCTGGAAGTGCTTCCGGTAGTCATGGCCACGCGCCTGTGGATGAAGTATCTCACAGGGTGCCCCACAGTATACTTCCTTGACAACGTTGCGGCCAGAGCAACGTATATCAAAGGTGTTGGCGCTACGCCTCCTTCCATTCCTTTGCTCAAAGACTTTGTCCGTTTAGAGGCTAGGTTGAAGATTTATTCGTGGTTCGGTCGAGTGCCGAGTCATTCGAACGTAGCGGATTCTCCAAGCCGGCTTGTCTTTGATGACCCAGTCCTGTCGGGCTGTCCTCGAGTGCGGATCGTGCTTCCAACTCACGTTCATGAAATTGGGGATGGCTCAGGGTGAGTTGGGAAGCCATTCCAACCCAAAACAACCTGGTCGATCGTTCCCCACAGCATGGTGAAAAAAGGATGCGTTGTCCGAGTGAATTCGAGGGTTCTTCGTTTCATCCATTGTACATGTCATCAGTGAAACGTTTTTTGTCACACATGACTGTTTGCGTGGTTACATGTTGTTTTGCATGATTCATTTGGCGATGCGATACGAAGCGACGAGGCGTTTGTTTTTATTTTTTGTTTATACCTTTTTTATCCACACGACGGTGGTGTTGATCAAGGTATTACTTTATGTTGAGGGGTACTTGGGGCGCGGCGCTTTAAACTGACCTGTAATAATAAGCCTGAACTCTTTGAAAAAGATGATGGCCTTATTGTGCAAGGTCTGTTGTCTTCGCTGTGCAGATGTTTTCTGCACTGCGTGTGCGCCGCGTCTCCGTAATGTAAAGGTACTCCTCTTGACTTCGCTGTCCTCGCCTCTCTACGCGTCAGCGTGTTGCTCTGCGGTTTGTTGTGTTTTTGCAAACCTCAAACAACTGTTTTTTATGAAAACACTTTGGCAGTGAATGTCTTTCAGTGCTGAGATGTGTTTCATGTTGTGACACCAAACTGTGTTCCATGTTTTTGAACAAAGTTTGTGTCTCTGTCAATTTCTATAATACTGAATCCACTTCATTTTATGTTGTGTCCGCAACATACTCTTTCAAGGTGTGGGTGGGTGGGACCTCAAATTTTTATGAGGAAACCAAATACCCACCCTTGTTTTCCCACCCGGTTTCCTCCGGTCTGTCTGACCTTTGTCTCATTCGGTCCGTTTGACCACACTACTTTTTTGCCTCGAGTTGGAAAGCCATTCCAACCCAAAACAACCTGGTCGATCGTTCCCCACAGCATGGTGCAAAAAGGATGCGTTGTCCGAGTGAATTCGAGGGTTCTTCGTTTCATCCATTGTACATGTCATCAGTGAAACGTTTTTTGTCACACATGACTGTTTGCGTGGTTACATGTTGTTTTGCATGATTCATTTGGCGATGCGATACGAAGCGACGAGGCGTTTGTTTTTATTTTTTGTTTATACCTTTTTTATCCACACGACGGTGGTGTTGATCAAGGTATTACTTTATGTTGAGGGGTACTTGGGGCACGGCGCTTTAAACTGACCTGTAATAATAATGATGAGATCATAGATGGTTTCTCTTTGACTGGATGGGCAAGCGAGAGTGGAGTTTTTGACAAGCGTGTCAGAGCAGCAACCATGACGGTTGATCAGTTGAGTGGAGTGGCAATGGGGCTGAATGCTTCAGTAGTTGGAAACCTGAAGAAAGGACCTTGGACGGAGCTGGACCGTGATGCACTTGCAGAGACGGCCGCAGAAGTGGACAAAGGTTGGTTGTCAGAATGCCCTGAAATAGATATGAAGAGACACTTCATAGCAAAACGCTTCCCGATCAAGCAAAGGAACAAGATGAGGTTGATAGACGACTTCTCAATCTGTGGGGTGAACTCTACGGTCGGCCTGCCGGAGAGGTTGAGAGTTGAATCTGTCGACCAGATTGTTGCAATTCTCCTAGCCATGTTGCAGTCTGGCCGCGCAGTCGAAAAGCTGCCACTCACCGGAAGGACCTTCGACTTGAAGGCGGCTTACAAGCAATTCGGAGTAAATGTTGAGGAAGCCAACAGGCTGAAGATAGCGATCAGAGCTGGGCCAGACGAGGTCAAGTACTACAATGTTCTTGCCCTGCCTTTCGGTGCCACGGGCAGTGTGGTTGCTTTCTTGCGAGTGGCGGCAGCCCTAGCCTTCATAGGCACCAAGAGTCTCCTTCTTTGCTGGTCAAGTTTCTTTGATGGTTTCACAGCAGTTGCACCTGAAAGACTTGCGGAAAACACGCAGTTCTATGTTGAGGCCCTTTTCAGGCTTCTTGGAATTGACTATGCTTCTGAGGGCGAAAAAGCGCCTCCCTTCGGGAAAGTTTTCAGGTCCTTGGGATTGCAGTTTGACTTGAATAGAGCCGATGCAGGATCCTTTGCCTTGGGTCACACGGCGACAAGGAGGAACGAGTTGCTGGAGCATATCGGCGCTATGCTGTCAGACGAAACTGGTTTAGCTGGTACGAAAGAACTTGAGCGTTTGCATGGCAGGTTGGTTTGGTTTAACTCCTTTGTTTTTGGACGCACTCTGAAAGCAGCCGTGGCCATTGTTTCGAAATGCAGCAGAGCAAACTCGGCCCAAGTGAAGGTGGAGGGCGCCTTGAAAGATGCATTGACTGTCTTGCAGCACGAACTGGCCAAAGACGAGCCTTTGGTCATAACTGAAGCCACAACAAGAACCTGGACCATATACACAGATGGTGCTTATGAGCCGGATGGAACCATCAAGGCGTCAATTGGTGCAGTGCTAGTCGACGAAGATGGCCTGGTGATCGAGTGCTTTGGGATTGAGCTTCAGGAGAGCCTTAGAGAGGAGTTCCTGGAGGACAGCAGACATCCTATCTACGAACTTGAAGTTTTCCCTGTACTCGTGGCCTTGCGCATTTGGCAGCAAAGGCTAAAAAACTGCCAGGTCGTCTTCTACCTGGATAACGATGCGGCCAGAAGCGGGCTGATAAGGGCTGATGGGTCCACTCGCCTTGCAAGAGCCATGATTGGTCAGTTTGTAAGCTTGGAAAAAACTCTCCGCATCTTGCCCTGGTTTGCTAGGGTACCTAGCACCAGCAATCCTGCAGATGACGCCTCCAGGTTAAATTTCCAAACTCCTTGGCTACTTGGCGTTCCACGTCCAGCCATTGTCTTGCCAGCTCATTTGTCACAGTGGGGTTTTCTCTAAGAGCTGCAAACCAAATGGCAGCGGTATGGAGAATGAAGCTTGGGTGTCAAACAGCTGGAAGCACTTACCAGCAACCATGACCATATGCTTGTTCTTGAAAAAATGTCGGATACCTTTCCGATTTCAGACTTGCCCCACGTGATCGTGAGCAATCATGCAGAAAAAAATGGCCGCATCGTTTTCATCAACCCTTCACTGAAGTTGTGACAGTTGTTTACATGTCCAGTCAGAGTTGCAGATGTTTTTCAATTTTCATTGCGATATTTTTCGAAGGCGGTCAGAATGTATGTCAGTACGCCGTATCGCGTATACGCTGGTTATATATAACCTTGTTCCTCGCGTATGCGTTCTCAACACTCCTTTGTCTCCCTCTTCTCCAACCCTTGTTTGCTTGCTTCCACGTCCATTGCCCCCCAAAAATAAGCACGTCCTCTTTGGTACAAAGATGATAGCATTATTGTTGGGGTGCAATGGTGTTTTGCATGTATTGCAAAACAAGTGGAACTGCTGTGACAACCGGGTTGGTTTCTGAAGAGGTAGGTGGAACCCAAACAAGTTTACTTGTGATTCCAAATGAATTGGGTCAACTAGATGATAGTTGAACCTATTGTTTTTGTAAATATGCAGAGGTTGCATGTCAACTTGGGTAAGTACGATATCCTACTGTTTGTTTTAAAGACGGTGCCTTAAACACAAGGTCACTTTATCAGGAATCGAACTGTGAATTCTCTCATGTGCTTCACACTGAAAGAATCATCACGTTTGTTATTATTTTATTTTTGGGTTCGAGTCGTCAACTGTTTTCATTCAGTGTCACTTGAAAACAAATCTCAATTTCATTATTTGAGAAACCTCAAGTGATTTATTTGCTCCGCTGTTCTTTCAAGTGGAACAAAGTATCCACTTCCTAACAGGGAAGCCACTTTTGTTGACCCGCCCAAAAAACCATGTTTTTTCTCCCTCCCTTGGGGTTTTCTCTAAGAGCTGCAAACCAAATGGCAGCGGTATGGAGAATGAAGCTTGGGTGTCAAACAGCTGGAAGCACTTACCAGCAACCATGACCATATGCTTGTTCTTGAAAAAATGTCGGATACCTTTCCGATTTCAGACTTGCCCCACGTGATCGTGAGCAATCATGCAGAAAAAAATGGCCGCATCGTTTTCATCAACCCTTCACTGAAGTTGTGACAGTTGTTTACATGTCCAGTCAGAGTTGCAGATGTTTTTCAATTTTCATTGCGATATTTTTCGAAGGCGGTCAGAATGTATGTCAGCACGCCGTATCGCGTATACGCTGGTTATATATAACCTTGTTCCTCGCGTATGCGTTCTCAACACTCCTTTGTCTCCCTCTTCTCCAACCCTTGTTTGCTTGCTTCCACGTCCATTGCCCCCCAAAAATAAGGCCGTAGAGGTCTTGGCTCCAATCATGAGCCAGCGTGCAGCCATGAAAAGGAAGAGCTATTGCTTGGTTCACCAAAGGCAATGTTTTCTGAGGACTGCTCGCCAGCAGACGGCTGGGAGCTCGTGCACCGCGCACTCGAGGCAAGGAAAACAGCTCGGCTTAGCCGACGCCAATGTTCTAAGCTTATTAGCGTGGGTCGGACTGCGCTTGGAGGTCGGTGAGAGTGAGGCTACGCTGGAAAACGTTGACCAATTCCCAACAGAAACTTTGCAACGCCTTCTTGGATCTCAGTACTTCATAGAGCCCTGCAGAATGGACCCCAGGATGTTTGGGTTGCTCGTTTTGCATTTGCAATGATTGTTTGCCGCCTTCATTTGTTTTTTCTTTGAGTGGCTGCTCGTGAGTTTACACGGGTCATAACAAAGTTGACCCATACGGCTTTTTTCCAAACATCCCAGGATGCCAGTTGCGAGAGAGCGAAAATACCACAGGCTCTTGCACAAACAGGCCGCTTTGATGCAGATCAGCCCTTTGGCCAGGTTCAGCACAAGGTTCCACAGGGCCGTCCAGTGGTCGTGGAGAGAGATGCTGACGCAGCACATGTTTGAGGACGGTGTGATGACCAACGAGTACATGCAGGAATTGCAATGGGCAAGGTCCAGAAAACTAAGCATGCACCATGCGTTTGCTCCTTCCGAATCCCAGAGCCAGGAGGATGAAGATGCAACCAACAAGGCTTTGAGCGAAGTGATTGCGCACTACGGGCTTGAGCGAGTGTCAGCTGCCAAGGCGGGGAAGAGAAGCGTCAGACTGTGGGCGGTTTTTTTTGAATCATTGATCAAGAGTTGCGGATTAAAAGTGCAGGTGGCGAAAGCAAGGTGTTGTGAGACAGGTTCTGAGAGCAGATGCGCTGCAGCTGTAGCTGACATGATGACTTCCAGAAAATAGAACCAGAAGCCAAGCGCAGGCCGGTCTAGTCCTTTTAGCCCCCATATGCCACTATGGTGAGGACATCATCATGGAGATGGGAGGCCCTGCGCGACAACCATTTTTGGCAGCTCTCAACGTCAGCGAGATTGAGATGAGGCAGATGTATCTAGCTTCTTGCCCAAACCAAGCGTGGCAACTTAATCAAAGCCCGAAAGCTGGCCATGGGATGAACTCCACTGACTTCTGGCTCCACACCTTTATACGCAACATGGGCCTGACGCTGGGCTTCTTCATAGCCGCGGGTCAAATCATTTTTGTTTATGCTTTGCAGTGGGAGACAAGGTCTGCATACTTTCTATGATCTGGCACGGTTTGATCAGGACTGGTTTCATTTGGCACGGACTGATGTGATTTCTGACGTGTGATGTTCTCTATGTATTTGCCAGGGTCGGTTGCAGTAGCCTCAGGATTTGGGTTGACAGAGCTCATCAGCCTGCGGCAGCCTTGGGAAAGGACAGCTACCTTTCAACAGCTCCGTACCTTACTGAGAGGGCTTGTTCGAGGTGGCTGCTACCCACAGAATGCTTGCTGGGGCAGTCCTTCCCTGTGCACCCAATCCTCCATGCTGATTGGAAGATCTCTTGCTACAATTTCAAGCGACCGGATCGAAAGGCTAGACAAGTTTGTGCGCAGGCAGGCAACAGCATGAACGTTGTTTGCCCGTTTATCTGCGCCTTGCACTCTGCAGTATGCTGGCAGCCGTCAGCTGAAACGGACAGGACAGCTAGTCTGCAGACTTTGTTTACAACTTGCATGTTTACTGTTTTGTTTTTATATGTTTTTATGTTTTTTTCCTCCTTGGGATTCTTTTCATTCACTTACCGCCGCTCTTGCCTATTGTTGAGTCCAATGTTCCCAGCAGTGTATCTTTCTTTCCTTCCTTGCGAAGGATTGTGGCAGAGATCTCGCTATTCCGCAGTGCCAGCATTCAAATGCAGCAGTCGCAATCAAGCAAGGCTGCAGACAGTGCGGCTGACAGGCATGCTGACCACGGCCAGAAGAAGGTAGTCAAAAGGAGAAGGCGGTATAAATCCGCTCCCAGTGAAGAAGCTCAGGACATTTCCTGAAGGGTAAGCGAACTTGTCAATTGATCTGTCTGCGAACATCGGCATTTTGCCCCAGACGATCCAATGCGAAGGAAATGCACACAGGTTTGGCTGTTGTGCGGTTGGTTGCACCTAACACACCTGACACACAAAATACGTGTGCTGCTGCAAGCTCAGCATGATTGAGGATTTTGGTGATTTTGGTGACCTGTGTTTTCAGCTGCTTGCAAGATCCATGTAATTGGCCATGGAAAGGCCGCTGGAAGGGTGATGCAGGTTCTGTTTTCCTTTCCCATGTGAAATGTATGTATTTGGAATTGAGCTGAGCGGGCAGCAGCGTGCTCGGTACAGTCAGTGCAGTGCCGGCAAGATGCCATATGCACTGTGGAGGTTTCACTGTCTCTGCGCATAGCGCAAGCCACTTTTCTTGAAAGCTGAACAAACCAAGCTCTCCACAAGTGGCAAACATGGCCGCGGTTCAAGAATGCAATTCAATTCAAGTCACCTCCTTTTTTTCTTTAAACAACGGCTGTCAGCAGTAGCTGCGTTCCCTGTGTTTGTGACGTATCATGTTGTTACCAGTGGGACAGGAGATGCTCCTTTCTCTTCCATGCTAGCAGCTTTATAGCAGGTGGCAAAGCTGGTGCTGCTCAGGTCTTGCTTTGGCCACTGCAGAATTCAATATGTGCGGGGCTCATTGACTCAATGGACCAATTGGGTGTGTTGTGGCACGTCTCAATTCACACACAAGATAGGCCTAGCGGTTTTGCTGAAGTTTCGTTTGTGTAGACGCAGAGCTCCATGGGTGTGGACATCATGACAAAAGAGCACCACTGTTTGAACAGCGTGAAGAACCCATGTCAGTTTATGTTTTTTCCGATCCATTTGCTCACACAGAGACAATAAGCCCATGTCCCATATCCCATGTCTGCTCAAGCCCAAGAGTTTGTTTACCTTGCTTTTCCAAGCGGGTGAGCAGCCACGCCAGAGGAGTCCTAGTTTCTGATTTGCTAAGCCAGATCGGGTGGACCTCGCGACCAACTTTGTCCCTTCCTTAAGTGCCTCCTGGGGTGAGTGGCCACAGCCCACACATGCCGGCGCCTTCCAAGAGCGCAGCATCCAGAACCCTGAAGGGAGTTCCTAGCGACGCAAGCAGCCCCAGTGCTGCTGCCGCCAGAGGCCAGAAACGCCAAAAGCGTGCCGGTGCCAATCCACCAGTCACACAGGATCCAGCACATGTGTGGGAGAATGACTTGAATATTGAGGAAGTCTTTGCTGATGCGACTGGCGCGGCCCGCATCGAGAAGATCTTCCAAATTTTTGGTGACCCGAAAGACGAATATGTTGACGTCCCGTGGTTCCAGCAGGATTCACGCCCGACTTTGATTTCAGACCAGCTGAATCGCCCGCTTCAACAAAGCACCGTTCGGGACTACGAACGCCGCATCTTCGAATCAGGATTGGCTGTGGATTGCAGTGGATGCTTGCCGGATAAGGATTTTTTGCTTTTCTATGTAGATGCGTGCAGGCACGGGACTTGATAGGTCTGGTGTGATTCGAGACTTTCCTTTGGTCCATTACAAGTAACATCAGTAATGAATGTGGTGTTGGAACTGTGTTGGGAAATTGTGAACAAGAAGCAAGTTAGACCTGTCAAAGGCTTGTTTTCAAAATTACGGGGCACATGTGGGGAGCATTGGCGCGATGCCCTTAAGTGTTTGCATAAAGGTATGTCAGCTTAGGATTTTGCTTTAGAGATTCTGGCTTCAAACCTTCGGGCCCATCAGTCAGTTTTGAAGTTAAGGACTGCCTTGGCTTCGGTGGTCTAATGGACCGCGTCAACAGAATTACCCACTGCTGGCCTTGTCCTTCAATCACAGACGCGAAGCATTTTACAATGCTTTTGAGAAAGATCCGAACCATCCAATGGTTCAGCAAAGTCTCAAGCAAGGGCTCCGGCGCTGCAGAATCTTGCACAAGGCCACCCCCAACTACATTGTGAATTGGCTTTGCAGCGAACACAACAAGCATCACTCAGGGTCTGGTGAGACGGCACTGGGTGTCATGGCAGAAGCAATGAAAGTGGAGGCTGCGTGGAAAAGGAAGTGCGCAGCCGATGCCATTACAACTCATCATGAGAATTACCAAAAGATGTACGATGCTTTTGTCCGGCGTGAGTCAGAACTTTTTGCAGACTCTGTGCAGTATTTCAGTGAAGCAAAGGCGCTGGCTCGCACTCTTGAGTCGTATGATGCGCAAGCAGCTTTCCAAGAATGGTACCTGGCCCATGGTGATTTCTTGAATTCTTCCACTACTCCTTTCGTATGCATCTCGGCGATGAACCAAATGGCCGTCCTCATCGTCAAGTGCATGAGGAATTTCCACAGCAAGTCGGATCTGAAGGTGGTTCTCATTGAAGCTTTGAAATTCTGCGCGCCTTGGCTCGAACGGCAAACGTGGGCACAGGGCAAAGGGAAATGGGATCAACACCGCCAGCCCCACACCTTGGTATTTTGAGCGTTTTGTTTTCCAAGTGTGTTTGCAATTTGTTGCAGGTGCCATCGATTGGGACTGGAGCTCACCGGCAGATTCCATCGCCTTTCTTGGCTCCTGCTGCACGTGCAGCCATGGCCAATGTGACCATTCCAATGGGAGAGTCCGTCACCTTCAAAAGGCTGCTGAAGAAGAAGGTTGGGGATTGATGGGCCGTGTGTGTGTGTGCGCGTGTTGTCGTGTGAGTTGGCATTCCTGTGTGTGTGTGTGTGCGTCCTGGGTTTTTGAGCCGAGGGCGGGATCAGTGAAATATGATCAACTTGTAGTGAAGCATTGAAAGCTGGACTCAGACGGACAGTTGCACTTTTCATGATTCATGCGAGCCCACACATTGCACACAGACGAATGAACTTGTGCTGGCGTCTGGCACTTGCACCTTTGTTTCAAGTCTTGTTCTCCAGTTGGCTTGCCTTGTTTTGTTTAACCCTTGTTCCATCCGCACAGGAGCAAAAAGCAGAAGACGAAGCCATCAAGAGAAAGCTCACCACCGGCGCTTCCATTGGCAATGGCGACGGGGAGGAGTTTGAGGAGAACACTGCTGAGCAGAAGGGCGAAGAGCAATCTCAGGATGACGGTGGAGAAGGCTCATCAGATGACCATGGAGTCCATGGAGCTGCTGCCTCTATGTGTGGCAAGCCCAATGTAGATGCGGCCATCAACGCACTCAAGGCCGACAAAGAGAAAGAAAGGTCCAGAAAGGTTCTCAAGCAGATTACCAAGGACAAGAACAAGAACAAGAAACCCAAGTCAGCCGCTGCTGTAGCAAAGGAAAGAGCGCAGCAAGAAGCGAAACCAACCTTAGAACTCGACGAGTGTGACGACTTCAAGCCAACGATTTCCAACAGGTCATCGCCGCAAGACTCTAGAGTGAAGACGGCCCTTGACGACTTCCTTTGTTCCATCCGCTTTGCCCGCATGAACCTTCCTGTGAAGATTCCAGACGATGAAGCTTCGCGTAGCAAGCATTTCCTGGTCTCGCTCTTCCTCGAACTTGCTTGGACCTCCTCGGTGGCTGTGAACGGCAAGATCTTCAAGACATATTCCTCTTTCAGGGACGAGTGCCAGAAGGTTTTCGTCGCTGCGCATCAACGGATTCAGATCGGTAAGGAAAGCTTTGACCCATTGCACTTGGCCAAGAACCTCATGTCGATGGTGAACACGCCCGCATCTCACCTGCAGCGGGTTTAGACAGGGGCGTTTCCTGCGTCAAGGGCGTCGTTTTTTGTCACTAAATTTCACATGCGCTGATCAATGATCAAGTCATTAGAATAGAAGCACTGCATGGACTGATATTTTCAACTGTGCCACCACTTTGGTCCAGACATTCTGTAGAGGCGCGGCAACAGGCCCGCAACTCATAAAATGTCGCTTGTAACTCTTAAACCCAGATTTTGTTTAGTCTCCTTGGGCTCTGGGGTAGTGAGGTGGCGTTGGATGCCACTGATGGTGGAGATGAAGAGGGCATGCTGAGCTTCATCAAGAATTTTGACGCTGTGGCCGATGTGCGAGCGTTCCTCGAGGGCCAGCTGCATCTGCCTCCGTCAATGCATGACCAGTTTGCAATCTTTCGCAAGGCATTGGGAACCAGGTTCAAGCAGTTTGGTGACTTGAAGACTTTCCGAGATCAGCTCGCCTACTTCTTTGAAGTTTTCTCCGAAGCAAAGGTGATCCCTGCAAACTGGGTCGTTTTTGCTACGAGCACGGCGTTCTTGTACAAGGCAGCTGGCAAGTTTGTTGAGGAGACTGGCAAGCTCTTTCAGTCTGAAGAACAGTTGGGTCACTTTTGCAGCATGCGCGCCAAGTACATTCTTATGGGCTTGAAAGATCTTGTGCAAATGAAGCAAATGAAGTGCAGCGACGACAGCCAGAAGTCCATCGTCCTTTTGGCTGCAGCTGTGGATTCTCCAGCGTGTTCCCCTGCCGACGACAAGGGGTCAGACATGCAGCTGATCGGCGCTTTGTCTGGCTTTGATGGAGTTTTGTGGCAGCATTAGATAGGGCACTGAGCTGTTGGCCATTTGAAATACATTCCCGAGTTTTGCGAAATGATTTTACCTAGAGGCACACAACTACCTCCCAATCAAGTTTTGAAGCTTTGGTTCTTGCCGCCTGCAGGAGCTTGCGCAAGCAGGTGATTCCAAGTGGGTGGACGCATGGCTGGACTTTCTCTCGAAGGGCCCTTGGAGAAATCCCGCGAGTCTGACAAGCATGTTCTCTTTGTGGCAGATGCTGCCGCAGCAGGCTTGAAGTCAGAGAAGGTTGTGCTCCTGAACGCCCCGGAAGACATGGAGCTCATGTTTTGCGGGCCCATATCCACTGAGCCGTCGCCGAGCTGCAAGCCAGTTGTGGAGTTTGAGAACGGCCTCACGTTTTTCATTCACCCAACAGCTTCACCTCCAGCAGGTGATATCATTGTACCAGCATGGCTCGCAAAGTCAACTCCAAAGGCAGATTTGGCGACGTTGGAACTTGGCTCAATCAGTATTCCAGCCTTTGTGACAGAGTCGGGGGAGGTTTCGCTTGACCATCCTCATGTGACGCACATAGAAGCAAATGAGACTCTGAAGAAAGTTGATGCCAAGCGAGTCGCTGCAGTCGAAACTTTGCGAAAGACCATCAGCAAGTCCAAATCCGTCCAAACAAGGTTGAGGAAAGTGAGAGGCAAGTTGCGGAAGGCCAGGGGCAATTCACATTTGAAGGCAGGGACGCCTGCAGTTGGACATGTTGCTGCAGCTGCCCCTGCTCCAGCTGATGGCATTACCTCGGCAGAGACTGCAGAGACCGTGCCTGACAAGGCTGAGGAATCCCATGAAAATGCCGGTGACGAGCAGCCCCATGTGCCCCATGACAATGAAGGTGCGGGTGGAGGCAGCAATGCCAGCCGTGAGGATGAGGATGATGAGGATTGTTCTTTTGGCAGCAAGTCGGATCAGGAGAGCTTTGATGAGGGAGGCTTGATTCCAATGCTAGCAGCTCCGGTTCCTCTCCCGCCCAGCCTTCAGCAATGGCGGAGGAAGGAGAGTGGGCAGTTGATGTTTGGGCCTTCGCGCGTCCCGGAGGTGGTGGAGATTCAGCTCAAGCTTCACTTGCTCCTTGGCATGCGCCCACAGAACAAGCTTGTGTGTGTAGCAACCTTTTCTTCGCCTTGCCTCCTTTCGCTGTGGGTCTGTCCCTCTCGCTTCTGTCTCCTTCTCTGTCTCTGTGTCTGCGTCTTCCTGACTTTCTCTGTGTGACTCTCTATCCTCTCTTTGTCTTGTTTCTTGGTATTTTTTCTTTGTCTCTTTCTCTCTCTCTCTCTCAACTCTCTCTCTCTCTCTCAACTCTCTCTCTCTCTCTCTGTTTCTCCCGCTTGTTCTCTCCTGCTCTCTCTTTCCCCAATTCTTTCTTTCTCCCTTTCCCTTTCCCCTTCTCCCTCTCCTTCTCATTATCTTTCTCTTTCTTTTTCTCCTCCTTCCTTCCTTCTTTCTTTCTTTGTTTCTTTTTCCTTATTTCTGGCATTGTCTTTTGTTTCTCTCACTCCCCTCTTTTCCTACGCACTTTCTTTGTGGCAAGCCTTTATATATCTAACCCACTGTTTCTCACAGTCTCACAGTTGCCACAGTTGCCATATTTCACGTAAGCCGTCGTTGCTGCTGTTGCAGTGCTTCTGGCATCCATCATGCTTGTAAGCTATCCACAAATATAGATATGATATCATAGATATTGTTGCACATGGCCTGTTGCGAACAATGCGCTTGGCTGTGTTCAGTGCTACGTTCTTTTTTGGCCATTTTACCGTCGGCGATTCTTGAGGTTGAAGGTGCGCCAAGAGCCATCGGAAACGCCCCGGCCATTGTTGCGCCCCATGACTGCAGAGGAAATTGCTGCCCGGGCTTCCCGATCGAAGGTTCAAATTAAAAAAGCTTCAGTCAAATGCGGTGTAGGAGCCGCTCTTGATCTTCGTGAGCAAAAGCTGGAAGCTGAAGGAAAAGAATCAACCATTGGAAGGAAGAAGAAGAAGAAGGACACCAACAGTGTGCAAGAAACGTTGAAAGCAATGAAGGGTGGTCACCACTTGTTGAAATGAGAGGTCAGCCAGACAAGATCCAAGATTCTAGGTTCTGTTGTTCTGTGCTGTTGCCTTTGCCTTCGCTGTCCGAGTTTGTTGCTTTGGGAGTTTAGAACAGTGTTGTGTGTTGTGTGTTGCTGCTTCTGGCTGCAGTGATCAGAATTTGTTGCTTTCTTTGGTCTGGACATTGTTGTGGTTTGAATTGGACGCAGGCAGGCACAGGTCGCATCTCTTCAGATGCCAGCGTGCACTGCATTTACTTCAGGGTGCAAGTGGCTCCAGCATCCCCTGAATGCTGTGATTTTTGAATTCGGTCACCCCAGCCAAATGCAGATATGCACGTTCAATCCTTACTCACAACAGCCAAAAATAAATAGATTAGATGTAGATAGGTAAGCCACGCGGCTCTCTTGGCCAGTCGTCTCTTCCTTTCACAGCGCCATGCATGTAATTAACCCTGCACTGTACCAGTTAAGTTCCCACCTGCCAGGTGAGGGTCTCTAGATGTTGAGAAAGATGCGGCTCCTCTTCTTCTTCTTCTCCTTCTTCTTCTTCTTCTTCCTCTTCTTTTTCTTCTTCTCCCGCCAGCTCGTCGTCACTGTGGGCACCAGCGGAACCAGACCTCATAACAAGTTCAGCGCAGCTCAAGTGCAGCAATCTGTAGCCGGCTCAGTCCTGGGCACGCAAGGACCCGCGCCGAACCCTATGGCGGGCTCCGCAAGCTCCAGATCATTGGGCAGTCTGGACACACATGGACACTATCGCAAGCTCCGGGTCAGGCTGGGCATGCACAGATCCGAACACATGTCAGAGAAAACGTCACATTACCTGCCAGAACGGATGCCAGATAGAATGTCAGAGAACAAATGCGGCCAACAAGATGCCAGAAAGAATGTGAAAATAGATGCATGCCAGACAGAATGCCACACAGGTGCGAGGTAGAGTGCTTGACTGGATGCCAGATAGAATGCCAAGGTGTGCCAAATAGACCGCCAGAAAGAATGTGGGAATATGGCAGACAGAATGCCGGATAGAATGTCAGACTAGATGCCAGATAGACTCCGGGAAAGATGCCAGGTAGAATGCCAGAATAGATACCAGATAGAATGCAAACAGAATACCTGAAAGAATGGCAAAAAGAATGTCAGAGTATATGCCAGCCAGATGGAATGTCACAATAGATGCCAGATAGACTCAAATAGACCACCAGAAAGATTGTGAGAATATTTGCCATAGAAGGATTGAGAAATAGATTGGGATAGAATGTCAGAATAGATGCCAGATAGAATGCCAAGGTTTATGTCAGAAAGACTGCCAGCCTGGGCAGGCACGAGCCCGAACCGTTCGACCCCTATGGCAGGCTCCAGATCGGCCAGAATTTATGCCAGATTGAATGTCAGAGGAGATGCCAAATAGAATGCCCGAAAGAATGTCAGATAGAATGTCTGAGTATATGCTAGAAAGAATCTCAGATAGAATGTTAGAAGTTAGAATGGATATGCAACAAATAGTTCCAGATTTCCATGTGATATGGCAGAAGCGGTGTCGGAGTAATTCGTAAGGGCGGGGATCACTCGAAGCCGACTCGAAGCCAAGTTGTTTTTCAAGTTTGAGCTTGTTAGGTAGCTGAACTATATAGCTATGGATGCTCGAAAGGTTGGGGAGGACAGCACAGATGGCCAGTGTTCAGTGCTGCGAGAGCTGCCTCAGAATTCCTTTTGGACCAGCTCTTCCATTACAGTCTTCTTAGGGTCTATTTTTTTTGAGACGCATTGAGGAAAAGACCGGGTAGTTTGACTAGTGCGCTCAGCGCAACCACATCAATACCTTGTTGCCCGTTAATGTGAGCGGTCCCGAGCCGGAGCAGGCCACACGTGGAACCACAGCTTGGCACTGCTTTTCTTTTGGACGGGTTGCTTTGTGCCCGTATGAATAGAAGAAAATTGAATACAATTACAATACCCATTGCTTCAAGGCATTTATGCATCCAGATACTTCCAGATTCTATTTCTTTGCCGTAACCGCAACCTGCTTATCGCAAGTCCAGCGTGGCTACGAACAGGCGCCTGCATCTTGAGCAAACCCAGATTTCAAGTGGTGCGCTTGCGGATCAAAAAGGCACGGCAAGGTGAATGTTTCAGTTAGGTGGGGTTGTATGCAAGAATCTGGCCAACTTGCTTTGCGCTTGGCGATCTAATTTTCAATCCCGCTTTTTGACGAAAGCAAATGGTATTCACACCTTGCAAATGGGACTGGTATCCATTCCCTTTTTTTCTCATTGGCATCATGTGCCCATGGGCACACAGTCACACACTCCATCAACGCCAAGGCTAGCTTTGGCAGATTTTGGCGCTGTGCCCAAAGGGCGTGAGCGAACGGATCTGAGTGACAAAGTTGCGCAGTTTGGGCCATTCATGTGGGTATTTATTTTGGTCAAGCTGGGGGGGTTGTGAGCCCGTATGAACCTAGGCTTCAAACCCGCGTTTGTTGGCTTCCTAAATGATCAAATGCGGCCAAAAAGTAAATTCTATAGGGCTTGAAATTCAATTCCTGGAGCTTCTCCTGCTTTGCATGGGTCATTAATTACACCAGCGTTGGCCTAGCAGCCGCTGCATTCATTGCGCGTGGTCATGTGGCAATTAGGCCAAGCTGGGGCTTGGTTTTGGTGCCTTGAACACCTTTTTTAGAGGTCTTTAGGCGTGGTGGCCGTCACTTCACCGAAATGGGGGTTGCAGGGCGGCATCGCCCCCACAGTTGGTGATGCACGTCACGAACCCTTTGGGTAAGGGTGAAGCGACATGCCATTCATCAGTGGTTGTATAGTTTATGCACAGAGGATACGTGGAAGGTTACTCCAAGAAGTCATGGAAGATTGGTAGAGAACGCTCTACTTATTGCGGAAGGAATCTTGTATGTGACCATCCTGTGTCACAATATTCTATTGGTCTTCGGACTTATTGTTTCTGACATCAGAGTGATGTCATTGATCAGTGTTGACCAGTGATTGTGGTATATGGATCAGTTCTACATCTTATTCTGGATTCGACTTGAGTCTGGTACGGCTTATTGCCTGAACTGAAGATACTTACATTGGTTTGACATTGAGATTATTTCTTGTGTCCACGACGCTCCTGGACACGGTGTATTGTGAAGCTCATTCTCTCCAAGTGATGAGAATACAGCTAGAAACTCTTGGAGAAGAGTTTAAGCTAGCTGGAAATATCTGATGGAGAGAACCTATTATGCCTTGAACTTGGACCTTGAGATGCATTGGCATTGTGAGGACAATGGTCATATTTGGGCATCTTATTTGTCTGAGAGTTTTGTGATGAGATGTTTCGGTATTGTGAGGACAATACCTACATCATCGTCATCGTGACCTATGGATCATACACTTGATCTTATGGTGTGCTTCTTATCGTTCCTGAGATGACTTTGGTTATCTCTATGAGGACGACATTGTTTTGACACGACTTTGATCTACATTGTGGATTAGCTATTACAGTGGTCGAAAGACTTCAGCGATACAACTGTATTTGGCTGACCTACATTGACAATGTCGAATAGAACATTCTATTCTCCATTGAGATTGGAAGCTGTGAGATGCTATCTCTATGTGGAAGACTAATTTGGAGAAAGAACTTTGTGTTCTGACTATGTTTTGTATCCAGAAGAAGGTTGTACAGATACCTTGTGTGAATCACTTCGTTCTTGAGAAGTTAGTCAGCTTATGACTAGTGAGCTGGTTATTCACGTTTGGATGAGAACCAGTTTGTTTTGAGAACTTTTGGAAGTGTTTCGATGATTTTGAATTCATCTAGTGAAATTGAGTTTTGTAGACTTCTAGCAGCCGGAATAGTTTCAACAAACCTTTATTTGAAGAACTTGAGGTTTGTTAACTGGAAACCTGAAATCGAGTTTACCAGTTGAGACATCGGCTCGAAGGACTGGTGTCAGAAGTTCATTTAATGAACAGAAGCTGCTGTGTCACATAACTTGACATAAGACAGACCGACAGAGGGAACGCTTCGTTTCTTTTGTGCTTCGTTTTTTTCTTTGTTTCTTTGTTCCTGTTGTGTTTGTGTTTTCTTTTGACTGATCGTGTTGCGTCTGGAGCGAAAAGAAGGAGCTTGACGTCAGCATGTGGGAGTCGAGGGAGAAACATTCCTTTTGACACGGTATTGCTTTAGTTTAATTAGTTAGGGACTTACGCGCTGCGCTTGTATTTGGTGTGCGTGGTTGACGTACGCGTCCGCCTGCGTAGTTCTGTAGGAATTTTGGAAGGAGCGTTGGATCTGACCGCAGATCTGTGCAAGGCGCTTTTTCTACATTTCCTTACGACAGGCTCAATTCCCATGCGGAAGATCTGTGCGATCTGGGTCAACTGATCTGGCGTGAACAAAGGACCTTGCGGACCTGGACTTCCTGGCATACTAGGCTGCTCTGTGAAAATCCTACCTGGTTATAGCGCTGAGAGATCAGTGACGTTGCACAGTTTTGATTTCACCAAGTATAGAGAAACAGAGTGTGTTGAAGCGCTGCTTGTTGTCTGGAGTGATTTGAGCGAGAGAGCACGGAAAGTTTGACTCACGTTTGTTTATTTGTGGAAAAGCCTTTGGGTAACTTTGATCGCGATAGGTTTTGTTTTGGTTTTCAAGGCACAACTTAGCGGTGCTTCGTGCTCCTACCACAGATCTGTGTGATCTTGGTTTGTCTGTGGATCCAGGAACCGTGTTTGTGAGTTTATATCCCTAACCTTAATAGGGGGTCAAGCCAGGGGGGGTTTAGCCAGGAAAGGGTTTGAATACTGTTCAAACAGAGGAAAAAAGAGAAAAAAAGAGAAAAAATAAGAAAAAATAAGAAATAATAAGTTTTGGATAGTTTTTTTTAGATATTTTTTAAAAAATGAATTAACTTGTACATTAAGTAATTTTATTTCTTTTTTGGTCAGGGAGTCAGGTGCACTTTTTCATTTTTAAGCTTCAGGTTTTTAAGACATTTATTTGAGACACCGTATGCATTGGCTCAATCAAGTCATTTGATTTGACTACATTTACACAGTGATTTCTCAATTATGACGACTGCAGAGCCAACCTCTGCATTGCTGATGAAACCTGGGTGGGCCCACGAGATCTTGCACAATGGAAAAGACCTGGAACTCAGATCAAAGCCTTGTCATTCAAAGGTGGGCAAGACTGTTGCCCTTGGCACTGGTGGAATGCTCCTGGGAGAGGTGACAATCGTTGGTTGTTTTTTGCTGGCTCATGTTCGAGATGGACAGTTGAAGGGTCACAAACCTCATTCGTTCAGAGCGTGCGCCGACCGCCATCACGTCTATGATTGGACTGTTATTGAGTACAAAGACATTTGGGCTTGGGAACTGAAAAATCCAATTGTCTATAGCACTCCAAAACCATATTTCCATCCTAGGGGTGCAATTGTTTGGATTGATTTGACCAAACAACGTGATGGAAAATCACTTGTCAAGCGTGAGCCGGAACAACGCATCAGACGGGTGGTGACTAATAATAAGAAGAGACCTTCAACTTCAGTCTCTTGAAATAGTCAATAATGAGGCAAACATTTGAAAATCGAACATTGCATGATTCGATGACAAATGATTTTAATTTTCCAGTACTTATCATTCTTATTAGTTTTAAGGCTGAATGACTACTGGAATGAATTGACAATTTTTGACTCATTGACACAGCAATGCATTGTGTGTGATGATTGTCCGATTGTGTGACATGATTCACCTGCCAATTTCAATGCCAATGAATGAACAGCAAATTGATGATGCGTTGCGCCTTTGGTTGACTAGTCATTTTGAGCATCATTGCACTAGTCATTTTGAGCATCATCCGTTTATCATTGTACTCAGCTGAGTACAGTTACATTGTAAATGGTTGCAATGATTCAATTGGCAACTCCATGTCAAGTTCAAGCCAAGTCATCATTGAAATCATTAGGTCGATATTTATTTATTATTGATTTAGAATAGTCAGCACACAAATCAAAACTCAAACCAGTTCGAATCTTGCATTGAAACTGCAAGGTGACGCACTGTGAGTGCTTCTTTGACGCAGGATTGCTACTGCCAGTTGCTCAGATTGAGAATTAAGGCTCAACGAAGACTAATGACTATCTTCAGTTCAGTTCATTCATTTTTATTTTCATTTGCTTGAAAATTAGTATATTATATAATGGTATGGCAGAGGCAGAATCAGACTGTAATAATGCAAATTCTCATGGCAACTGACTGTTTGTTGTTCCGAAGGAAGTGGCTCAATTCGACAGGTAATGAATCAATGAATGATGAATCAAGCATGGCGTGAAATCATTGCAGGATCATGACTCACTGGAATCCGAGAAATAATGATATTAATTTCATGTAGCTAAGCTAATGCAATTACAATATTATGACTCGGCAAAATATCAGTGAAATGAATTAATGACCATGAAAATTTCATTTAGAATTCAGCCAACTCATCTCTTTTGCCTTGTGGCTTGCTTGTGAGATCATTTCCCATTTGTGTGGAATCATTCTCCAGCAGCCAGGTAGCCACGTGGCTTGCTATTGTGAGATCATTTCCCATTTGTGTGGAATCATTCTCCAGCAGCCACCACAATGACAGATAGCTGGCCCAATGGTGTTGTGACAGAGTCGGACAACTGCAAGTTCCTGAATTTGCTTTTTGCAAACGCCCCACGGAAGGACTTGACGAAGTCTCTGCCAACTTGGTCCTGGGATCATGGCATATTCAAATCTTGCTTCCTGACTTTTGTGCGTGGAATCTCTGACGTCAATGACCTCAAAATGATCGAGGTTTCATTCAACATTCTTAATGACCAGCAGAAGTGGGAAGCATCATATGGGCACATGTTTCAGGTTGCCGACCGCATTCACGATGTTCAAGGGTCTAAGAAGGCAACACGTTACTATCGCCAGGCAACCCTCAATGGCAACAATTGCGATTGCCGGGTCAGCTTTGGAGGGGACGACAAGTGGAAAAAAGCCACATGCCCAAGGGCAGCCAATTCTCATATCCATGGCCAAATTTTCGAAAATTGTCTGATGAAGAATATGAAGAAGAACCATGAGGACTTGTTTCCACAGTGGTCCGCTTTGCCTCATTGGTTAAAATCTGGTACGTTCCATGTATTATTCAATGAATACAATCACCTGGAGGGAAACTCAATCGATTTTCATGATGACGCGGGAGAAACCTACAGCTTTCTTGATCCCATTTGCTCATTCACATTCAAAAGTCCTGGAATTCTTCTGGTCAAGCGCAAGTCTGAGTCCAAGGGGAAAAGCGAGAAGAACGAAGCATCCATTCTTCTGCTGTTTCAGAATCCTGGCGATTGTGTGGTCATGTCTGGTTACTTCCAGCAGTTCTACCTGCATGCTGTTCCTGCCAGAAATAAATGGGCTGACATCCGCGAAAGCAGGCAGTACGAGGGAGTTCCGATTTGCAGTGATGACGAGCACTGGACGCAGTTTTGTAATTTCGTGGACCACTTGCAGAAGGATTCAGAATCAGCCAACACGACATGGGCTTTGCGATGGAACTGCACTCTCAGGTGGCATCGCAATCACATTGGCGGCTGCAGGTATGCTGTGAGAAATCAGCCTCCAGAGTCGATGCCTGCGAGACAGCCTGGGCCTGGGCCTACTTTGGCGACAATCAAAATGCCTTCAGTGACTCCGTGGAGTACACACCCTCAAGTCTTCGCGGGCGGAGTGCAGCAGGCAGATTCAAGTAGTTCAACTGTTCGGCCAGGTGCTGTCACTGTCATTTTGCCTCAGGGCATGGCTCTAATGGGTCCAATTGGTCAGGCTGCCGCCACGTGTGTCAGTGATTCAGCACTTGTGTCTGATGATCGACCGGGCAGAATGATTCAATCCGCCACGTGTGTCCGTGATTCAGCATCAGTGTCTGATGATCGACCGGCCGGACTGAGTCAATCTGCCCCGTGTGTCAGTGATTCAGCATCAGTGTCTGATGATCGACCGGGCGAACTGACTCAATCATTAAGGCGGGGGACCAAACGCACACAGGCCAAACCCGAATCTGCTGATTCACTGCCAGCAGGCAAAAAAATAAAAATGGCAAAAATTGTGGGCATGCACGTTGACAGACTGGGTCCAGACCTGTTGAAGTGCTGGTCTTTTTTTCCGTCTCCGCATCTCAGGAATCACCAGGTAGAATTTTTGAAAAAAATGTTGTCAGACATTTTGGAGACAGAAGCGACGATCAGGGAGGCATTGTGTGAGGGGGTTGATTTGAGCCCACTGTCACTGTCACTGTCACCAGCAGACCCAATGCCTTCAGACAAATGGCTCACATCCTTGAGCAAAAGCAAAAGTGTGATTGATTTGAAACTGTCTCTGTTGACCCAACAGAAAATGCTTGAAGAGTTTCTGAACGATTCTCAATGGTTCAATGCGTACATTCAAAGAAGTCAAGTGAACGTGCTGCAAACCAGGAAGCATTTGCGGAGGTGTCCTGTAAAAGGTCAGGATTTTGTCGACTGGTTTCAGCAACAGAGAAATTCTTTTGACACTGGGGCTTTGAAAGAGTTTGGATGGCTCAAAATGAATGCATTTACTGATGACTGCCTGCACGTTGTTCCTTCAGGCAATCAGTACCCATTCAAAGAGTACTTCAATGGTGCAGTGGTCCTTGAGACCATTGATTTTTCAGTCAGTGATTTGAGGAAGGACGATCCCATTCAACATGGACTTCTGCAGGTCACTGTCATGCCTTCTCCGCTGCAAACAGTTTGCAAACCATTGTCCGAAAAACAAGTGCAACAATTTGCAGATCGGATCGGGTACATGCTGCAAAGTTTGGTGTTCTTCATAGAGGCTTCGAGCGAGGAGAACGAATGCTTCCTCAATTTGTGGGTTACTGACTACGAAAAAAAAACCAATGAACGTAAAAAAACAAAATAAATGATTAAATGGTGACTTGCGGACCAGTCAATGACAGCGCTGCAGTGCCAAAAAAAAGGACTCTAACTGACAGACAGATTCTCAGATGTCATTACTTGAATTGAATCAGTCAGTCAATGAGTCAAAATGCAATCAATAACATTGATGTTGAGTTTGAAGCACTGTCATGGACAATGGTGACAAAATCCCTCAATCAGTGAGTGAGGTTTTGGTCGATCAAAACAAGTCGGGGCCTTAGCACTCATTAGCTTCAGTAATCTAAATCATTTTTGCTGCCGCGCTTGATTTTTTCGTTTGATTGACAATTGATTGTGAATCATGGCCCATTTCCATTGTTGCTATCTTGGTTATTGCCTCACTCACTGACTGAGGATTAGTTATGACAAACAATTGTCAAATGCCAAGGCTTGGTCTCAGACTGTTGTTTGTGAGGCATTGGACCTAAGTATATCTCTTCATACTATTATTACTTATTATTTGATAGTTTGGCCTGCGTCTTTGATACAATATGCATTATTATTGGCGGTTCACTTCAGACAGGACTTGAATTCTGTTTGATTTATTTGTCGACAATTTGATTCCAAGTGTCAAGTCAAGTCAACTGCAGGTCATTTGCTTGATTGGAGCTGAGCTTAGTATAATGGTATGGCAGAGGCAGAATCAGACTGTAATGCAAATTCTCATGGCAACTGACTGTTTGTTGTTCCGAAGGAAGTGGCTCAATTCGACAGGTAATCAATAAATGATGAATCAAGCATGGCGTGAAATCATTGCAGGATCATGACTCACTGGAATCCGAGAAATAATGATATTAATTTCATGTAGCTAAGCTAATGCAATTACAATATTATGACTCGGCAAAATATCAGTGAAATGAATTAATGACCATGAAAATTTCATTTAGAATTCAGCCAACTCATCTCTTTTGCCTTGTGGCTTGCTTGTGAGATCATTTCCCATTTGTGTGGAATCATTCTCCAGCAGCCAGGTAGCCAGGTGGCTTGCTATTGTGAGATCATTTCCCATTTGTGTGGAATCATTCTCCAGCAGCCACAATGACAAGCCGATCAATAATGACGTCAGATAGCTGGCCCAATGGTGTTGCGACAGAGTCGGACAACTGCAAGTTCCTGAAATTGCTTTTTGCAAACGCCCCACGGAAGGACTTGACGAAGTCTCTGCCAACTTGGTGGTGGGAAGATGCTTCAGGCATATTCAAATCTTGCTTCCTGACTTTTGTGCTTGAAATCCATGACGTCAATGACCTCAATATGATCGAGGATTCATTCAACATTTTTAATGACCAGCAGAAGTGGGAAGCATTAAATGGGCACATGTTTCAGGCTGCCGACCGCATTCACGATGTCACAGGGTCTAATAAGAAAGCCCGTTACTATCGCCAAGCAACCCTCAATGGCAACAATTGCGATTGCCGGGTCAGCTTTGGAGGGGACGACAAGTGGAAAAAAGCCACATGCCCAAGGGCAGCCAATGCTCATCTCCATGGCCAAATTTTCGAAAATTGTCTGATGAAGAATATGAAGAAGAACCATGAGGACTTGTTTCCACAGGAGACCGCTTTGCCTCATTGGTTAAAATCAGGTACGTTCCATGTATTATTCAATGAATACAACCACCTGGAGGGAAACTCAATCGATTTTCATGATGACGCGGGAGAAACCTACAGCTTTCTTGATCCCATTTGCTCATTCACATTCAAAAGTCCTGGAATTCTTCTGGTCAAGCGCAAGTCTGAGTCCAAGAAAAGCGAGAAGAAGAAGACTAACGAAGCATCCATTCTTCTGCTGTTTCAGAATCCTGGCGATTGTGTGGTCATGTCTGGTTACTTCCAGCAGTTCTACCTGCATGCTGTTCCTGCCAGAAATAAATGGGCTGACATCCGCGAAAACAGGCAGTACGAGGGAGTTCCGATTTGCAGTGATGACGAGCACTGGACCAGTTTTGTAATTTCTTGGACCACTTGCAGAAGGATTCAGAATCAGCCCAACACGACATGGGCTTGGCGATGGAACTGCACTCTCAGGTGGCATCGCAATCACATTGGCGGCTGCAGGTATGCTGTGAGAAATCAGCCTCCAGAGTCGATGCCTGCGAGACAGCCTGGGTTGACAATCAAAATGCCTTCAGTGACTCCGTGGAGTACACACCCTCAAGTCTTCGCGGGCGGAGTGCAGCAGGCAGATTCAAGTAGTTCAACTGTTCGGCCAGGTGCTGTCACTGTCATTTTGCCTCAGGGCATGGCTCTAATGGGTCCAATTGGTCAGGCTGCCGCCACGTGTGTCAGTGATTCAGCACTTGTGTCTGATGATCGACCGGGCAGAATGATTCAATCCGCCACATGTTTCCGTGATTCAGCATCAGTGTCTGATGATCGACCGGCCGGACTGAGTCAATCTGCCCCGTGTGTCAGTGATTCAGCATCAGTGTCTGATGATCGACCGGGCGAACTGACTCAATCATTAAGGCGGGGGACCAAACGCACACAGGCCAAACCCGAATCTGCTGATTCACTGCCAGCAGGCAAAAAAATAAAAATGGCAAAAATTGTGGGCATGCACGTTGACAGACTGGGTCCAGACCTGTTGAAGTGCTGGTCTTTTTTTCCGTCTCCGCATCTCAGGAATCACCAGGTAGAATTTTTGAAAAAAATGTTGTCAGACATTTTGGAGACAGAAGCGACGATCAGGGAGGCATTGTGTGAGGGGGTTGATTTGAGCCCACTGTCACTGTCACCAGCAGATCCAATGCCTTCAGACAAATGGCTCACATCCTTGAGCAAAAGCAAAAGTGTGATTGATTTGAAACTGTCTCTGTTGACCCAACAGAAACTGCTTGAAGAGTTTCTGAACGATTATCAATGGGTCAATGCGTGCATTCAAGGAAGTCAAGTGAATGTGCTGCAAACCAGGAAGCATTTGCGGAGGTGTCCTGTAAAAGGTCAGGATTTTGTCGACTGGTTTCAGCAACAGAGAAATTCTTTTGACACTGGGGCTTTGAAAGATTCTGGATGGCTCAAAATGAATGCATTTATTGATGACTGCCTGCACGTTGTTCCTTCAGGCAAACAGTACCCATTCAAAGAGCACTTCAAAGGTGCAGTGGTCCTTGAGACCATTGATTTTTCAGTCAGTGATTTGAGGAAGGACGATCCCATTCAACATGGACTTCTGCAGGTCACTGTCATGCCTTCTCCGCTGCAAACAGTTTGCAAACAGTTGTCCGACCAACAAGTGGCACAATTTGCAGACCGGATCGGGTACATGCTGCAAAGTTTGGTGTTCTTCATAGAGGCTTCGAGCGAGGAGAACGAATGCTTCCTCAATTTGTGGGTTACTGACTACGAAAAAAAAACCAATGAACGTAAAAAAACAAAATAAATGATTAAATGGTGACTTGCGGACCAGTCAATGACAGCGCTGCAGTGCCAAAAAAAAGGACTCTAACTGACAGACAGATTCTCAGATGTCATTACTTGAATTGAATCAGTCAGTCAATGAGTCAAAATGCAATCAATAACATTGATGTTGAGTTTGAAGCACTGTCATGGACAATGGTGACAAAATCCCTCAATCAGTGAGTGAGGTTTTGGTCGATCAAAACAAGTCGGGGCCTTAGCACTCATTAGCTTCAGTAATCTAAATCATTTTTGCTGCCGCGCTTGATTTTTTCGTTTGATTGACAATTGATTGTGAATCATGGCCCATTTCCATTGTTGCTATCTTGGTTATTGCCTCACTCACTGACTGAGGATTAGTTATGACAAACAATTGTCAAATGCCAAGGCTTGGTCTCAGACTGTTGTTTGTGAGGCATTGGACCTAAGTATATCTCTTCATACTATTATTACTTATTATTTGATAGTTTGGCCTGCGTCTTTGATACAATATGCATTATTATTGGCGGTTCACACAGGATTTGAATTCTGTTTGATTTAATTAATTATTATTTGTCGACAATTGAATTTTGATTCCAAGTGTCAAGTCAGCTGCAGGTATTATAATATTATTGAACTCCACCGGACGCTCTAACTGCAGGCTCGACCATTGCATGAGCATCACTGTCACTGTCAGTCAGTTACTGTTAGTCAATAATTCAAGCAACAGCATCAGCAGAAGCTTGAAATGGTTTTGCTTGATTGATTTCAGTCAGAGCCGCTTCAATTCAAGTCCAGTCAAGAAGATTTGCAATTCAAATGGAGCCCGAAGATTTGTTTCTGCTTGAGCAAGGACCCGCATCTTTCTCACTGACAATAATGATGCCGATCAAATCAGAATCAGAACCACCGCCAGAAACTCTGGTCTTCAAGAAATGGCGTGAGCAATTCCATGTTGTGTACGTATCAGACAAGCTTTGGACATCGGACAAAATGCTGCTTGAAGAGAAGGAGAAGTCCGGTTTCTTGCAACCAGTGCTGACAACACTGGGAATTGAATCGTTGAAGAATGTTGCTTCGTCATTTGCTATGTCCTACAAAGGGACAGTGAATCAGGATGGTGGATCATGTGGTTGGCAGTGATGAGCTCCAAAAGTGAAAAGGTCGAACTGACTTTGCTTTTTCCACAGAGCAAAACAAAGGCTGCCTTTTGGACGGAAGGGATGCACAGCTACGTCCTCTCCGACTGGGATCTCTGCTTGGGTGATTCTGATTCCACTTATGATTCATGGGCCCGCCATGCCAACATCATCACTGAACTCGACAACGTGAAAAAGACTGAATGAGTGAGTAGTGATGCGCATAGACTTAGTGTGGACCAGCAGCAGTAAGAATGAAGCAACTTGTCAGTTTGATTTAGGTAGTGCTTCATTGACTTAGTCATCCAAGAGCTCAGCTGGTCAGTCACTGCACTCACTTTCAGAAGTTTTACCTGCAGACACAAGTCACTAAACTAACTAGCTGTTTAACTTGGAGAAAATAGTTTGATTTTGTTGTTCTTTATGATTATGACACATTCACCTTGTATTTGTTATGGGCCAGTGACACATCAATAATAGGGGCCCTGTGTTGCTCCAGGTGCTTTGGGTGTTGAAAGAAACTTTTGTTGGGATCGAACTGCCCTGCGTTTACTCTATCGGTGTGGCCACAATCACAAAATACCAGAGCGATGTGCAATGTGTCTGTTAACCGATGGAGGGTTTCTTCACGGTATGTTAATCACGGCAGAAGTGGATTTCAATGTCTTGGAACTATAGTGCATCTCTGGCCAATGACACCTGAGTGTGACGATGATGTGCCAGTGGTGTGCACTGATTCCCACTGTCAAGGCCAGGACTGTGTGGGATGATATGCCATTTAGTGTGCATTGATTGATTCCCCGGTCAAGTAAGTGCACTGCCAGGGCAGGCTCCACTTGTCATATTACAGCATCCCAATTTTTCAAATACAGCATTGGACAGTGTGAAGTTGAAAAGTGATCGCCTGATGATGAACAATTCACCATTTGTAAACTTGAGACTTGACTGCAGAGTTAGATTTGTGCAATGCACTTGGAGTTAGGTTTAGTTCTTGAATCAACTTGGCTTGTCAATGTGAGTGTGTTTGGAAAAGTGTTTGGCTCAATAAAAGCTCCCGTTGAACCGTTGGGTCGCGAACCATTGCAGCTAGTGACTCAGTAGACAATCCAAGTCTACTGACCCTGGTCCTGAATATTATATAGCTGACTCTCACAATTGAGGTCGACAAGGAGATGTCTGACGCTGGTGCCACTGATGGCAGGACCGAAGCAAGTGCTGATGCCGCGCCAGACTCAGTGTGAGTCATGATGAAGTTAGACTGTCGCACAAGAGTCGTCTTAGAGTCTTTGACTGATTCATTGATGCTGTTGTTTTAGGTGCTTGCTACTTTGTCAGAGGCGGCGAACTTAGGGTTTGAACTTTGATTGATTTCAACAGGACATAGTTAGTTGATTGAACAAATTTGCGATGTTACTGCTGAGCCTACTGTTTCTCAGGCTGAGTCCAAAAAAGTGATTTCGTTCCAGATCGGGACGAAACGAGCTTACGAAAAAGGCGCTGGGCTCAGATTGAATGAACTTGACTTAGTCTGAAAAACCTGCATATGTCGAGGTCGAATAAATCAATTAGTCTGTGAAGCTGCTCAGGATTCGCTTTCCAATACACCTTTCTGAATGAGACGGATGGTGTCTTACGTTACTTATGTCACCAGTGCAGTTCTACAGGCCGGCCAAGTTGTGAATTCAGAAACTTTCCTTAGAATAACTGTGACTTATCATTCAAATGCATACTATATTATATGTTGTTTTGTTCAAGATTGTTTCAACTTTCCAGGCCGCCCGGGAGAAAAACTGCTGTTGCAGTATGGCACAATGGATGGCCATCCGACTTGGATGGCATACGAGGGGACGTGGAATGAAGAATCTGGGCAGTTCCAGGTCCGACAGGCGGTCTTTCAAACAAGAGACACCACAGTATTGTCTGAGGGGGGCAGACATTCTTGGCAAATGAATGAAGCGGCATCGAAAGAGGCAGAGCCGCCGTGCTCCCCGGCAAATTGGCAGGGGGACCTGGGCTGCGTCACGAAGAATGTGATGCGCTCAGGCGTGTAGAATGATTGTCCGAGTGTGACATGATTTCTCAATTTTGATGGTTCCTGCATCAAGCGTGTGGAATGATCGTCCGCGCAAAGTTTGTGACGTGATTTCCCATATCAGTGCTTGATTTTAAAGCAGGATACCTTGCTGATGCTGATGTCGCCTTTGAACTTGTGAGTTGCAAAACATTCAGATTGATTTAGGTCACGTGTCACAGTTATTTTCATTGTCACAGCAGTTTTAGCTGCCCACTGCTACTCAAAGGCACTGCTGGCCAATCCCGGAGGCGGTTCAACAGATTTTGGCAATTTGATGAATCTATCGTCAAACACGCCGCGCCAATGGATGAAAATGAAAAAGGGATATCATGATACATTAAATGACTCTGAGGCTGATACTGCTCACTTAGTCAAACTCATGATGACATGACATGATGGATTATGACGATTCCGGATGAATTGATATGTGCAATCGTGCACTTTTATTTGATTTGAATTTTTAGGAGTTCCGATACAGTACAGCAGCTCTTGATTTGTCACTTAACTATCTTAGCACAGTGCTCAAGTACAAGACATTCGGCAGAGCCAGGCCATTTAGTGACTCAACACTCTTGATTGGGTTGGAGTATATCGCCAATTGGACCACTTTGTAGTGACAGCCAGGGCTTATGATCTATGGAAGCGACAAAAAATTGTTTCTCTCATCTTATCTTGCAAATGAACAAGACTAGCGCAGCCAATAACAAGATGGGCACAAGGCTCTTGTCCGTCTTCGCCCCTGCAAAGTCAGGGTGATGCTATGGTCCCTATCATCATCCTGACTTTCCAGAGACGAATCGAGACATGTTTTTGCTTGTCAGAACATGACAACAATTGCGAATCAACGTCCAGCTCCAGACCTGCTGGACATAAGGTTGGCAGGCGGTGTGGCCCTGCTGCATATTAAGAATCACTGCTGTCCCGCACCTTTCAACTCGAGAATCGGTTGTGACATCGGTTTGGCTGGGTCATGCAGTTTCGATTTTGCGACAAGAAGCTGACAGCCATATTCTGGCATTGTACACGAGCATGCCACGTCGTATTGCCATCAGATCCTAATGGCAATCCTGCTGCACGTGGCTATAGCTCATGCAGTTTGGAGTTTAGAACAAGAAGGTTATCTCTAACTGCTGATGGTCCAGGAACCAGGAAGTTTGTGTGGAATGATGGTCCAGTTTGTGTGACCTGATTTCCCTTTTTTAAAGTAAAAGGGAAATCAGGTCACACAAACTGGACCATCCTTTGAAACGTTCATTTTCTGTCTCCGCTTGCTTGAAAGACCAGACCAGGTGAGTTTTTTGAAAGTTTTGTTGTCAGAAATTGTGGAGACAGTTTCTGTCTCCACAATATCTGACAGAATCAGGGAGGCATTGAGTGAGGGAATTTCCATCAATTCCATCACTCAATGCCTCCCTGATTTGCAAGAGAGGCATTCAGACATTTGCTGGACCAGAACTCCATTGACAAAGACTTTGACCAAAGCCTGACTCCAGTCCCAGCAGCTGAGTCAGCAGCTGAGTCAGGAACCAGGAAGTTTGTGTGGAATGATGGTCCAGTTTGTGTGACCTGATTTCCCTCTTACTTACAGCCATGGGCTTTGGAACGATCATGATCATATAAGCGATGGTATTGTCAATACCTGTCAGTCTGTCGCGTGTGGCTGTTCTCCCATGATCTCTCAAGGTCACAGTTCCACTGGGAGACTGAATCAATGCTCCACCAAGGTCACTGCTGGCTGGTGGTCCTGCTCCCATCCAGCAATGATGTTGGTTGTGAGTTTACAGTGAATTGTCACTGTGATGGCCGACGGTGAGGGGTCGATTTGCAGTACAAACCCAGCAGATTGGGGCCACCTGTCACTTTATGCGATTATGACAACAAGGACAATTGGTAAAAGTGCCTTGTCAGGACGTCTAGCTTAGCTCAGCTGACAGTTTGTGAAATCACGTCACATTGCGGACGATCATTCAACACCGCAATGTGACGTGATTTCAGAATACTGAGTGACTGTAGACCGGACAAAAATCAGCAGCCGATTGGTGCGGTGCTTTTAGTCACTTCCAGTCTGTCAAGACACACGTTTACATTACATGGAATCTGCATGGATCCGAAGCTGATGTCTGTCTTGAATCAGCATTCCTATGCTGCCATTATCACGCCTTCATTTACTGGCTCAAGTCGTGCAGCAATTGTACATTAATCCAGTAACAGTAGTCAGTGATGTCGTCAGTCGACCCTTTGGTGCGTTCGTTCAAGCGACAACTTGTTGCCCACCAGCTTCTTGACAAATATGTGGCCCTGTCAGTGTTCCTGGACCAGTATGTCGCAGCACCAAACTACTTGCTCCGCATGTCTGCAAACCCAAAACTGTCAAAGAGAGCATGGGAGAGAGTCATGTATCATGCAAGGAAGGCATTCAGACATCTGCTGGACCAGAGCTCCATTGACAAAGACTTTGACCAAAGCCTGACTCCAGTCCCAGCAGCTGAGTCAGTCAGTACAAGCTGATTTGATTGGCCTGATCCAAGACTGGTATTAAATACCATCTGAGCAAGTGTGTGCTGATCGACTGTGAGTATGTCAGTAAGTAAATGCACCGTATTTAATTAGTTTAATTGATTGTTGCTTACTAGCAATTCAATTCAAGACTGCGTATCATCTGATTGATTTGACAAGTAATTGTTCCCAGACTGTTCAAGTGAAGATTCGAAATTTTAATTCATTTAATTCAGTGCCGATGCTGCCAACTGGCCACCGAGTTGAAAAGGTTGCTGATATTCTTTGCCTGCAAGAGTCAGAGACATTCATTTCAGACTCTCACATTTGAGAAATCGGTTTCAGTTGTCTGAAATGATAAATGCTATTCATGAATGTGTTCAGTCATTGGCTCAAAACTCATCATCAGTAGCAGTCAGCAGAAATTGCTGCTGGACTTTATAACTGTGCTTTTCCGATCCCAATGTCGGTCACTCAGCGGTCCAAGAAAGCCCGATTGACTCATCAGCAGATGGCGATATCTTCGATGTTCCAGCCTGGTATGAATCCTATGGCCATGATGAATCCGATGGCGATGATGAATCCCGCCATGGCGGCCATGTTTCAGCAGATGTCAAACCCCTCAGCCCCATCTGGATTGACGATCAATCTGCCAGCTCACACAGATGATGCTCTCGTCGAAGGAGGAGAAGAGCAAGGTGAAGATGGCGGTGAGGATGAGGAACATGGGGAAGATGTGCATCAGGCCGTTTTGACAAATGAGAGTCAGAGGGCAGCAGTGACTCCAAAGAAGTCAGCGCCACCAGTGAGACCAATGTCGTCAAACCCGACAGCAGGACCCTTTCCACAGTCTCAGACAAAGGAGCCTCAGGAGGAGACTTCTGATGTCATCAATGAAGCAGTGTCCCGGGTCATGGCCACCAGGAACGCGCTTTTCAAGGCTACAAAGGGAGAGATGCCGATCCCGCGGAGCATCAAGTACTTAGGTGCAATGCCGAAGGCGCGCTCTCATGATAAAAATGTATGACACAGCCCATTCTGATTCTGTGAGGATACGTGTTGCCAAAATTGTTTGATATGATTGCCCGATTGTGTGGCATGATTATCCACCATGACTGAGTTTGACAGTCAGATGCTTTTTTTTTGGGTGGGTCAGTAAAAACAAAAGTGTCAA
Organism: Cladocopium goreaui; assembly: GCA_947184155.2. Classification (NCBI taxonomy): domain Eukaryota; class Dinophyceae; order Suessiales; family Symbiodiniaceae; genus Cladocopium; species Cladocopium goreaui. The sequence continues at coordinate 51,063 of CAMXCT020000943.1, forward strand.
TTCCTGTCAGGTGAGGCTATCTCAGGCCATTGAGGCATGCGACCCTGACCTGAATGCCACAGCCACATCAAGTCTGACTGAAGACGGGTTGCGACGAGTTCTTTGGTGTTTGACAAGGCAACGACCACTTGTGCCGATGAGTGGTCTTCAGGTGACACTCTACAACGAACTGTTCGCCAGATTGCTTGTCCGTCATCAGCAACTTGTGCGTCGGACCGTGAATTCCCAGTCGGACTCACTTGTTGACTCACTTGTTGGACGACAATGCAAGGATCTGAAGAATGAAACTGAATTGGTTGACAGTCTTGTCAAGCAGCTCACTGACTCTTGGGGTTTTGATCAGGGGTGGCTTGATGAACTCCATGCGATTCTGAAGAGACATGCAGAAGCCAAGACAAAATCCAGGGCAAAGGCAATCGGAGCACCTGCTGCAATGCCTGAACTTTTGCAGGCCAGACCATTGATGCAGGCATTTGCCAAGGCTGGGGCACCTGCACCTCGTGCTGGAGTGCTGAGGCAGCCTCCCACGGCAGCGCCAGCACCTGCGGCAGCGCCAGCACCTGCGGCAGCGCCAGCACCTGCGGCAGCGCCAGCACCTGCGGCAGCGCCAGCACCTGCGGCAGCGCCAGCACCTGCGGCAGCGCCAGCACCTGAGCCTGAGTCGTTAAGGCCTTCAGTGACTTCAGATCCACCATCAGTGCCTGATGATGCCGCAGTGACTGCTGATGCCAGCCAGCATGTGGAGAGTCGTCATGTGGAGAATCAGTCTGTGTCAGTGCCTGAGCCTGGAGAAGCCTTCGAAGCCGGTGAGGACTGATATTTTAAAAACAATTCTGTCTTGTGAAATCTTCGGGAGTACTGCCATTGTTATGTTGCATTTGGTTTTGCTTTGGGCAGGCAAGTTTCCATTCTCAGCATTTCATGTTAGTTGGGCTGGGTTTGAGGGAATGTTTGTCAGGATCTAGGCCATGTTGATCAGCCAGAAGACAGTGATTTGCCTCAGTGCTGCATTTGCCAGAAGATCATGAATCACCGCACTGAAGAGCTGATGGCGCTGGAGTGCTCCCATGTCTTCCATGTTGCTTGCATCACTGAGTGTTGGACGAAACTCGGCAAGCCACGGTGGTGCCCATACAAGTGCACGGAGAACGTAAGCAATGTAGAGGACGATGACTGGGCCATGGGCAATAATGACGATTCAGCAGTTGGCGCTCCTGAGCGACCCCCCCCAGGGACGGTTTTTGAAATCCTCATGTAATGTAATAAGAGCTGGGCAGATCAGATAGACACACGACATGTGATTGAGACACTTGAGAGGTGCTGTTGGTTACATTGCATGTATCACTAATTGAAGTTCCAAATGAGATGTTACTATCACATTGAAAGTTCGGTTTGCTTAGTATCTTTTTGTCCAATCTCTCATGTGTCTGTGTCATTTCGCTTCAGTGTCTGGGCAAGAGCCCTGTCTGGTCTGATGGCAGACCTGTGTGTGTCCTGATGCCTTTGTCACACTACTGGTGTGATGCACCAATGGCGCTGTGCGTGCTGATTTACTGATGTATGTAATGATGCACCAGCAGTCATTATGATGCTACTTAGCAGTAAGTATCTGAATACTTGTGCAATTCTTGTCGTCCGGTTCACTCTTTCACTCACATCAGGGTTCCCTCACTCACAGGCAAAAAAGTCAGCGCCTAGCAGCGGAGCCGGCAATCATGATGTTCAATGACATTCCCTGTATCGCAGTCGGTCTGGAAATAACACATTCATTGAATTCATCCATTCATTCATTCATTCATTCATTCATTCATTCATTGTTTTTCTTGCAACATAGATTCCGGCACAAAGTGACAGCAATTTTGCGCACCAACATTTACACATTAGATTATTATTGAAACATAGTTTTCGATTATTGAAACATTGATTTGATAAAATACTGTCATGTTTGATGTGCATTTTCATGTTTATTTATTAATGGTGAAAAATATGATCAGGTGAAGAAAGATCGCAAAACAAAGGGGTGGGTTCATCACAATTTTGTAACATCTGAAAATGTGGTCACTTGATCACATATATTTTTAGTTTTTTTTCCTCAAAATTTGTGATGCACCCACCAGATTTTTTTTTGCCAAAAATAGCAAACAATGATTATTTTTGGCCAGCAATTGTCCTCAAATCACATTGAATGTGTGCATTTTTTTGCAAGTTGATGCAAACAAAATACTCTATCAACTGACTTATTTTTTAAAAATTTCCTTTACTTTTTGTTTAGTTCACATATTTTTTTTGTCAAAATTTGTGATGCATCTCAAATTTTTTAAACCATAACTAGCAAAAAAAATGATTATTTTGGCCTGGCAATTGTCCTCAAATACATTGAATGTGTGCAGATTTTTGCAAGTTGATGCAAAAAAAAGCCCTATCAACTGACTTTTTTTTCTCATTTTCTTTTACTTTTTCCTTATATTGCCTCATTTTTTCTCATTTTTTCTTATTTTTTCTCATGTTTAAAAAAACTGTAAAAAAATAAGAAAAATAAGAAAAAATAGGAAAAAATAAGAAAACATAAGAAAAAATAAGAAAAAATAAGATGGGTTGGCCGATCAAAAATAAGAAAAAATAAGAAAAAATAAGAAAAAATAAGAAAAAATAAAAAATAAGAACAAATAAGAAAAAATAAGAAAAAATAAGATGGGTTGGCCGATCAAAAATAAGAAAAAATAAGATGGTGACACGGTGCCATAACAAAGGAGTTTTGACCCATTCTGCAAACTTTTGACGAGCCGAAGGCGAGTCAACGGTGAGTGTGCAGCAAACATTGGCGTGTTCCTTTTTTTGAATGGGGTCGAAGCCAGGGGGGGTCTAGCCAGGAAAGGTTTTTTGTTCATGGAAAAAGGTGAGTCAGCTGCCCTTTTTTCACTTACTAGTTTAGGGTTTAGCATTGAAACATAGTCTAGACAATATTTTGTTGCCCCTCGGGGGCCTACGCGGTAGCGCTGCCCTTTTTTCACTTACTAGTTTAGGGTTTAGCATTGAAACATAGTCTAGACAATACTACTAATGTGGCCTTTGGGGGCCTACTAGCCTACGCGGTAGCGCTGCCCTTTTTTCACTTACTAGTTTAGGGTTTAGCACTGAAACATAGTCTAGACAATATTTTGTTGCCCCTCGGGGGCCTACGCGGTAGCGCTGCCCTTTTTTCACTTACTAGTTTAGGGTTTATCATTGAAACATAGTCTAGACAATACTACTAATGTGGCCTTTGGGGGCCTACGCGGTAGCGCTGCCCTTTTTTCACTTACTAGTTTAGGGTTTAGCATTGAAACATAGTCTAGACAATACTACTATGTGGCCCTTGGGGGCCTACGCGGTAGCGCTGCCCTTTTTTCACTTGACTTACTATAATATATTTTATTTATTAGGGTTTACCATACGACTTAACTTAAACTAGTTAGTAGACAAAATTTGTCCCCTCGGGGAAGATTTGCATCAACAACTGGTTCAAAATCCCCAAGATCCTGTTCGCGAAGGCATGGGTGACGCGCGGCTACATGACGAAGGAGGAGGCCATGAACACCAACAGCTACACTGAGCAGGACTGGGATAACACCCACTTGTTGACAGACCCGCTGTCACTTTCGCATATTCTTGGGGCAGATGCTTCGTTGGACCACCCGAGCTTGTGCAGAATGATGGAAGAGTCGGAGACACTGCGCATGAGGTATGTCTGGGTGCTGACTGCAGTTGGGCAGCCTCGTGGTGGCCAATCTGGATACATTCCAGAGAGTCTTGCCTTTGTTCTGGAGAAGCGGCTCTGCACCTACTTGTCCAACTTTGCAAGTCTTTCAGCTGAGAAGCAGCAAGCATTGCCCACCAGAACAACCATTGTGTGGAACTGCAAGCGACAATCTGAAGCAGACATGCGGACCTTCAAGAAAAACACGATGCCGAATCCAGATGGAAGTGGACGTCGATCGTTTGTGCCAAACATTGGTGCAATCCGGGGCAGCAAGGACTGGTGCAATCATGTGACCAACTGTCATAACCTTTGCTTGCACCATCTACCTGCTCCATGTTACGGTCAGTGTTCTTTCAAGTGGGCTTGATAATGGTTCATGGTGGTGTGGGGCGTCTATTGTGGTATAAAATGATTTTGGTCATGGTAATGATGCTTGATAAACCCCCAGTACTGTAGTTCAGTAATGGAAAAGATGGTTACAGATGATGAATGTTGATTGCAATTCCTTTGCAGGCCTTGTCGCTCTTGCACTTTGACATGGACAAGATGGAGCTCGAGCTTCCTGAGGAGGATGCTCCGCGCTACTTGTCCATCTTCAAATTTTTGCCAGGAGATGTCAATGATTTGCATCCCATGAACATGGAAGAGCTCAAACGCCACCCTCCAAATGCGGAAGATCAGCAAGAAGATGATGATGAAGAAGAGAATGAACCAGATGATGCGCAGGAAGGTTGGCTAATTGAGATGGAAAACATGAACGTGCCGATGCAAATGACTTGGAGGACCCGTCTCGCAGAAAGTGGATGGTGCGTAGGGCTTCTCGGTACGTTCTTGAACCCGAGGTTGGTTTGTTTGCACATGTAGTCAGCTCATAGAGGATGAAATTAGGATCCAGGTAATCAGATGGGGCATTTAATTTGCTTGAAAACCTTTGCCTTTTCCAAGTTCGACCAAATTCAAAATTGCGGCGGTGTATTGTTGCCTAAACTTTTGTTTTTCATTCACCGTTGAACTTTTCCATTCCATTACAGTTCTGTAATTTGTGTGCGTGCTGCACTGCGATGAGCAGATGGTGCAGGTGGAAATTTGTGTGGGTGTGTTTCCTTGCAACCAGCGCTGACTTGCAGGACGCAGCCATGGATCAGGATTCCGGTGAAGAATTCCAGGCCCATGAATCTGAGGATGATTTGCTGGAGGAGGATGAAGAGGCGATCCTTCCCATGGTTCCAGCTGAGGCAGTTGCAGCTTCTCAGACAGTTGCAGCTCTTGAGACAGTTGCAGCTCCTGAGACAGTTGCAGAGGCAGTTGCAGCTCCTGAGACAGTTGCAGCTCCGGATCAGATGGTGCAAGCTGATCCTGTTCCTGCGGCTGCCTCACTCGTAGGCATGTGCAATACTGACCCGGAAATTCGATCTTTGCTGAAGTCTGGAAGAATTCAGCACCGCCAATCAAAAGATATTGAGAAAAAAGCCTCCGGTTTTCAAGCATCCTATGGCTTGACTGGGAGGTATGCCACGAGAGAAAAGGCATTGCAGGCAGCCATCACTTTCTGCAATGCCAATGCTTGAACTACAATACTGTACTGGTACAAAAGTGACAAAGTTGTTTCCAAATTGAACCCATTGCATATTGCCCACGAGAACTGGATAGATGATGCGTTGCAGAACCCTCGTGTCCAAGTTTCATTTTTGTACAGATGAAAGACTTGGCAAGAGCTGTTTGCATTTTTTTGCTGGATAGTCTAGTTGTCAAGCGGTGAATAAATTCTAGAACATCAATCCATTTTTTTTGCACAGTCCAGCAGAAAGATCATGAGCCTTGCTCGTGGCCCCTCCGGTTGCACACACTATGGGCAACAACCTAGTAGAGACCTTTGTAGTGGGCTAATGGGAAACCGTTGGTCACATGAAGAGCAGATGGTGCAATCAGTGACAATGTTGTTTCCAAATTGAATCCATTGCATATTGCCCACGGGATCTGTATAGATGATGCGTTGCAGAACCCTCGTGTCCAAGTTTCAATTTTGTACAGGTGAAAGACTTGGCAAGAGTTGTTTGCATTTTTTTGCTGGATAGTCTAGTTGTCAAGCGGTGAATAAATTCTAGAACATCAATCCATTTTTTTTGCACAGTCCAGCAGAAAGATCATGAGCCTTGCTCGTGGCCCCTCCGGTTGCACACACTATGGGCAACAACCTAGTAGAGACCTTTGTAGTGGGCTAATGGGAAACCGTTGGTCACATGAAGAGCAGATGGTGCAATCAGTGACAATGTTGTTTCCAAATTGAATCCATTGCATATTGCCCACGGGATCTGTATAGATGATGCGTTGCAGAACCCTCGTGTCCAAGTTTCAATTTTGTACAGGTGAAAGACTTGGCAAGAGTTGTTTGCATTTTTTTGCTGGATAGTCTAGTTGTCAAGCGGTGAATAAATTCTAGAACATCAATCCATTTTTTTTGCACAGTCCAGCAGAAAGATCATGAGCCTTGCTCGTGGCCCCTCCGGTTGCACACACTATGGGCAACAACCTAGTAGAGACCTTTGTAGTGGGCTAATGGGAAACCGTTGGTCACATGAAGAGCAGATGGTGCAATCCTGGGAATTCAAGACGGTTTTGTGTTTGTACAGATCAATGGTTCGTACACACCATTCACAGCTTGCCTTACAAAGACTAAAAAGGGATTTGCATTCTTTCCAGCTTGGATTCAAGACTAACACAGAATGTGCACCCTTAGGTCGAGATCAAACATGTTTGCAACTGTTTGTTGCCGCTGAGGTGCGACTTTGCTACGGGGGACAAGAACCATGCAGATGCAAAAAATCGAGTGTGATGACTTTGATGTAGCCCATCAAAGATTGACAACCTGGACTATATGTGGAAACCATCGGGATAAACAATGTTGAATTTCCTTTCATTCCTTGATTCTGCTCGTCTCGAGACCAGGTGTGGCTGGCTGGGTTTGCGCCCCCAAAATAGATGGTGCACAGTTTTTGGGTTCTAGCCGACTTATGCCTGCATGATCGAGGAGTTGATGGTGCGGGGGTCCAATTTTCATCCCAACTTAATGGCGTTGAAATCACGCACCATCTAACGTCGGATTCGCACCATATACTTTCAGAATGGTGTACCATATCCTTTCTCTTCGCTCTGGGTACCTTGGCCGTCCATGCGAAAATGCTGTGGTTGTCTTGATTGAGACATTTTTGACACCTCGGAGTCAAACACACGACAGTCAAACGCAACTCACACCAACTTCCCTGGAACCAGGCACACACAAGACGCACACAGGCGTGCCAGATCCTCACAGGATCTCTTGTGGAGGGAGCACACAAGCTCCGCTACCACGTAAAACTTTGACACACAAAGTTAGATCGCGAAAACCGCTTTCAAACCTCTCGTGCTCAAAGTAAACCCAAACCAAAACACAAACAAACGGCGATCGTTTCGCGTTTCTGCAGTATCGACTCTCCCAGGTTGTCTCACGGCGACACACTCACACACTTTTCGCTCTCGCAGGCTTGAGCCAACGTTCACGTTGGTAAACACAGTTCAGAACAGAGAAGCTAAGTGAGTTTCTGTGGGTAAAGCAAACTGGATTCCGGTCCAGTCAAGGAGATTCCAAAATCTCTACAAACTTAATTGTGCAAAAACGATTCTACCAATCTAGAAACGTGCAAAACAGGTTTCGTTCCTAAAAACCTAAGATTGGTTTCGTGCAGTTTGGTTCTCGTGTGGAATACCCTACAACGTGCAGAAAACCTAAAAAACGGCTAACTACAAACGAAAAATGGCAACTCCGTCACAACTCTTTGTGACGGAATGAGATGAGATCGATTAACTACATCACAATCACCTGCTAACTACAAAACAGAGCTCAAACTACGCAAGTCCACAAACTACAACTACAAAGCAGCTAACAACTACCTAAGTTCAAGCACAAGATCGCTACACTAGCTATACATAGGATGATTTTTGACACCAGTTTTCGTCCTGGAGATGCTACCTATATGATGACAGTTTGCGACAATGCTGAACAAATCAGGCGAAAAGGTCGATGGGCATCACAACGCATTATGGAGATCTATTTGCAAGAAGTGATCGACCTATCTGAATCAAATCAGTGAAACTAGCAAACATCCAGACATTCCCTCAGTTGCTTGCGAAGATAATTAATTTTGATGCATGGCAGATACCGGCAACAACCTGATATTTCCTCTTAAGACAGCAGCATTGAGACAGACGAAAGTTTAAAGTGGGAAATGGGTGGTATGTAAAGATCATGGACCAGCTGCCAACCACACATGCAGACCAAAGGCACAGAGGAAAACAGAGAGTTGAGTCCTTGTGTGAAAAATCATCCTATGTATAGCTAGCGAGCGATCTTGTGCTTGAACTTAGGTAGTTGTTAGTTGCTTTGTAGTTGTAGTTTGTGGACTTGCGTAGTTTGAGCTTTGTTTTGTAGTTAGCAGGTGATTGTGATGTAGTTAATCGATCTCATCTCATTCCGTCACAAAGAGTTGTGACGGAGTTGTCATTTTTCGTTTGTAGTTAGCCGTTTTTTAGGTTTTCTGCACGTTGTAGGGTATTCCACACGAGAACCAAACTGCACGAAACCAATCTTAGGTTTTTAGGAACGAAACCTGTTTTGCACGTTTCTAGATTGGTAGAATCGTTTTTGCACAATTAAGTTTGTAGAGATTTTGGAATCTCCTTGACTGGACCGGAATCCAGTTTGCTTTACCCACAGAAACTCACTTAGTTTCTCTGTTCTGAACTGTGTTTACCAACGTGAACGTTGGCTCAAGCCTGCGAGAGCGAAAAGTGTGTGAGTGTGTCGCCGTGAGACAACCTGGGAGAGTCGATGCTGCAGAAACGCGAAACGATCGCCGTTTGTTTGTGTTTTGGTTTGGGTTTACTTTGAGCACGAGAGGTTTGAAAGCGGTTTTCGCGATCTAACTTTGTGTGTCAAAGTTTTACGTGGTAGCGGAGCTTGTGTGCTCCCTCCACAAGAGATCCTGTGAGGATCTGGCACGCCTGTGTGCGTCTTGTGTGTGCCTTTTTCGCATGGACGGCCAAGGTACCCAGAGCGGAGAAAGGATATGGTAAGGGTTTTCAGGCAGGTGGACCGACTGGACCGTACCCTGTTGGAGAAGTTGGACCGAGGAGTCCGCAACCTGCGTCACCGACGCACCAAGAGCAGCCTAGTATGCCAGGAAGTCCAGGTCCGCAAGGTCCTTTGTTCACGCCAGATCAGTTGACCCAGATCGCACAGATCTTCCGCATGGGAATTGAGACTGTCGTAAGGGAAATGAGTACGAGACTTGATGGTTTGCAAGCTCAGTGACTCGCGTTCCAGAGGGAACTGCATCCTTGCACGGTGCGTGTACAGCTTGGCGTATACTAAAGTAAACTCACAAGCTAAAGCCTTCATGTTTGCCTGAAAGCCGTGATTCCTATTCATTGGCACGTTTTTGATAATGATGCAGTGGACAAGCCACTGGGTCCCATGGCAAATCGATTTTGTGGGTGTTTTTGTTTGGGCTCTGGCCCCGTTCTTTGTTTTGGTTTGTTGTTTTGCCGTTTGCTTCGCTGTTTCCTCTGGCGAAACGCAAGTCTGGCTGGGGGATTTGCGGGTCGTCGTGTTTGGTTGGCCTGTGTTTTTTGTTTGTGTCCAGTTATAATCGATTTGCCGCCTCATTGGGCTTGATTTGCCCTTGTACAAATCTGTTTCCTGCTTATGCTCATGTAAGGACCGAGCCTTAGCGCGACATCGGCTACACTCGAGGAAAAAAAAAAGCAGCCTTGCACGGTGCGAGACCGGCTGATGCATCCTTGTCTTCAGGTTTAAGCAGTGGACCTTCACGGTTTGGTGAACAGCCACCCACGAGTCCAGGACCTGCGTTCCGACCTGTGCGGTCGCCGCCAGGTGTAGCACAAGTGACACCCCAGAGAGGGGAGAGAAATCCGAATCAAGATGACGAGAGAGATGGTCGTGACATCTTCAGTAAATCTGAAAAATGGTTACCTCCTATGCCCACTGTGGATTTCAGGAACTGGAGAACCCGTGCAGATGAAGTCCTTGGATTTTCGGACTGGGTTCAGGCTTTACGTGCTTGGGTTTCCTTAGGAAGTGACATCTTTGCCTGGGAGATTGCCCAGTGCATTGGTTGGGAACAAGAGATTCATATGTCTGTGCTGAAGCCCGCTCAACAGACTCGCAGTGCGCGTCTTCTTGCAATCCTCATTCAGACGTTTAAGGATTTCCCAAGGGGGAACACCATGCTGCAAGCTTATGTTGAAGGAGTTGGTGTTGATGGAGCGTTCTTGGCAACTAGAGGTACGAGTGGTTTTGAAGGTTTGCGTTTGTTGGCAAGAGAGTTTTCTTTGCGTTCAAGGGCAGAAGCGTCTTTCTTTCGCACTGAGTTTTTGGCAAAGACGTTCAAGGCGTCTGTTGGTGTTACGCAGGTGAGTGACATCATCCGCCAGATCGACGTTGGACTGTCAAGGTTTCGCAAGATGATTGAAACTCTGCCTGCAACTGTGTCCAGAGTTGGACTTGAGGTGCAAACAAGTGATCTGACCATCATGCTTTTACGTTCGTTGCCACATGATGTTCGTTCGTACACCACTTTGCATGCAGCAGGTGATGCTTTTACTGACCTTCGCACTGCTGCGTTGCGTTTTGAGACGCAGCAACGCATGTTTGCTGAGTTGAGTGGCCCATCTTCATCAGGTGCACGAGGTGTGCATGCACTTGAAAGTGCTGAGACCGCTGAAGAGTGGTGGGGATACGATCAGGAAGGTTATGACAACTCTGAGTATGCCCAGGAAGAAGATCCTGATGATCAATGGGAATGGGACGAAGATGCACAGGTTTGGATCAGTGCTACTGTTGCCAAAGGAAAGGGAAGTCCCAAGAGCACGATGAAGTGTCATCTGTGTGGCAGGCGAGGCCACATGGCCAAGCAATGCAAGGCCGATCTGAGCAAGGTGAAATGTTTTCATTGCTCGAGATTTGGTCACATTGGGGCACAATGTCCTGACAAGCCCAAAGGTGACAAGGGAAAGCAGCAGAAGAAGCCCCAGCCGAAAGCTGGAAAGAGCAAAGGTAAGGGAAAGATGCACGAGTTGGCAGAGGAGAGTGGGCAGGAAGCTGCTCCAGCACAAGGTGAGGTGCTGATGCCATTGATTTCTTCAGTTGAACATTCGGATGATGAGTGGCGATGGTGGTTGATTGACAGTGGAGCAGCTGTCTCAGTGTTGTCTGAGCAGTTCAAGGCCTACTACAAGTGCAGCGCAGAAGAGCAGGTGATGGACACCTACTATGCAGCCGATGGGTCTGCAGTCACCATGAGAGGTGAAGTTCAGGTGACAGTTGCGTTTGAGACGGGATCTGGTTCCAAGAAGTATCAGAACTTTCGTTTGAAGTGCTGCGTAGGCTCCACCAGCCACAACATTGTGAGCACAACCCAGCTTGTGAAGCGTGGATGGACAGTTGTTCAGTCGCCAGGTGAAACCTATCTTTGGCATGAAGAGTCGAATACCGTGATTACTGATGTGGTGTTGTGGGGAGGATGTCCCCGGCTGAGAGCCAAGAAGACAACATCTCAGGTTCCTGCTGTGAAGGATACCTACATGCCGATGGAAGTTGATGGAGTCAGTGAGGACCGGGCAAGGCTTGACTGTTGGTATGGTAGGTGCGGTTGAGTTGTCAACCCAGGAGAGACTGCGTCAACACATCTTGAGGGGCCATTATCCGTATGACCCTCATTGTTTGGAATGTCAACAGGGCCGTGGTGTTTCCAGAGCACCCAGGCGAGATTTGAAAGAGCGCTTGCTTGAGGTACAGGTTGACTTCATGTTCTTGGGAACAGTTGGATCGCAGTACAAGTTTTTGTTGTTTCGTCACTGTTTCAGTGGTTTGTTGGGTGTCTGCGCTGTGAGCGAGAGTCTTGACACCACCGGCCAACATGTCCGCCAGATCTTGGCAGAGTTTGGACTGTTGTCTGGAGATCCAAAGCCGATTGACTTTCAGGTCAGATGCGTCCGATGAACTCGGGACGACGTTGAGAAGAGCTGGTATTCCAAGAGAATTTACCGTCAGCAAAGCAGGTCCCCAGAACCATGATACTGTTGGTTCAGTGGAGCGTGGAGTCCGTGAGCTGAAAGAAGGTCTTGCGGTACTGAGACTCGAATTGGGGAAAGCAGGTGTTGACGTGGTCAACAGTTTGGTTGGCTGGGAAGCCAGTTCAAGGTACGTGATTGCGATGCACAACTTGCATTCGAAGTTGGATGGCACAGGATTGAGTGGACGAGAGGTCCTGAGAAACCAGGTTGATCAGAAGAATGCTGTCACAGCGATGTTCTGTTCTAGGGTTCTTGCGGAGACACCTGACAGTGTGAACAGCATCGGAAGGTTCGTGACTGCTGGATACCTGTATCCTGTGAGGAACTCGTTTGCACACTTTGTAGTTGCGTCAATTGAAGGTGAACTGAAATTTTTCCAAGCGAAGAGCCTGAAGCTCGTTTTTCCAATTGTGTATCCTCTGGAATTGGTTGGAAGGTTCTTGCGTGCAGTGGACTCTGCTGGACCTGCACCCGCCATTTTGGACCAGGAACCGATTGAGATCGTTCCAGAGGACTTTGCACGTCTGCCCGACAAGGTGCAACCTCCACGGCATTGGATTGATGCCCATGGACGGACCGAAGGTTGTAGTTCTTGTGCTACTCGTCAAGGTCGACACTCCAAGAAGTGCTGTGAGCGCTATTGGACATGGCTTCGGAACCAGAGATCCAAAGAAGCCGTTGTGCCTGAGAAACAACTCCCACTTGCCGAGCCCAATGACCAAGAAGTGGCGGTACCAGTACCATCACAGCCACTACCAAAGATTCCAGGTTTGCCATCTGGAATGTTGCCTACAAGGCACTGTCCGAGTTGTGAATCAGGTATGAATGCTCCTGGCACCCGCCATTCGGCTGAGTGCCGCAAGAGGCAAGGTGAGTTCTTGTCTACTCCTATCAAGCCGTCGCTTGAGGATGTGGAGCAAGCTTTGGAGCAAACAGGTGAAGGTGGAGACGTCCCCTACTCACCATCTCTGGGTCCCGAACATGCTGATCTTGCCGATGTGGACATGGACTTACCACTTGAGGCGAGTTCTGCACCAGCTGAGGCTGCATCCTTTTCGGAGCGAGACGCTCCAGAATTTCAATCCGAAGATGTTGAGATGGAAGTTGAACAGCCACAGACGATCCCGATGATCGATGTGTGTCTTTGCTCTGAGAGAGTCAGGATTGGATGTTTGACTTCTCCCGATCTGCTCTCCGAGGAGCGGTTCTCTGTTGAGTCTATCAGTTTTTCAGGTGGAGCTCATGACTCTGAAGTTGTTGAGCTATGTGGATCCAAGGTTCGATTGTGGAAGCCAACAGGAGCTGTTTCGGATACCACTCTTGAAGAACTGGACCCCCAAGGAACTTTCCTTGCGATGGTCAAAGAGCTCAAGGGATTGACTCATGTGAATGCAGGTCGTATCATGAAGGAGAAGGAAGCCTTGCAGTTTTGCAAGAAGCACAGCATCAAAGTTATCTCCTGCAGGTGGGTTACGAACAGTAAGCCTGAAGCCGACGAAGGAGTTCGTGCTCGGATAGTCGTGAAAGATTTTGCTAAAGGTCAGAAGACTGCCAGACAGGAAGGTATTTCTTCCCCCACACCCTCGATTGAGTCGCTACGACTTCTGTTGGGAGCGGCAACGGGTATGTGGACTGGTGGAAAAGGTTTCAACCTTTATGCAATTGACGTCAGTCAGGCGTTCATGAATTCACCGCTCACTGTGAAGGTTTGTGTCCGGCTTCCATCATCAATCAGCACACTTGACAATGAACCGGTTTTTCTTGAGGCTTACAAGGGTTTGAATGGACTTCGTATCGCAAGTTTGACTTGGGTTCTGTTCTTTGATGGGATTGTCAAAAGCGTTGGCATCCGATCTGGACTTGTGGAGCCATGCTTGTACGGTGGGATGGTACGAGGTGCCCCCATCCTTGTCATCTGTTATGTGGATGACCTGTTGGTTGCCACGCCCAGCGAGGCTGCGTATCGTGTTCTGTTTGAAGCTCTTGAGAAGCAGGTCAAGATCCGAGAGACTGGCCGAGTGACCATGTCTGGTGGTTCATTGAAGTTTCTAGGCCGTACCATCCTCAGAGAGAAGGGAAGCTCAGGTTTGCAGTTGTTTGTCGACCAGGATTACCTGAACGGTGCGTTCGAGGAGTATGGAATCTCCAAAGGTTCCACTGCATTTCCTGATCTTCGTCCATTTTTGGAGCAGACACTGCAAGAAGAGCCTATCAGCGCTGAGGCGCACTCCAAGTTCAGGAGAGTTCTTGGACGTTTGTCATGGCTGGCACAGACCCGACAGGATATCTTGATCCTGATTGCAATGCTGTCGACTGGACAATCTTGTCCAAAGCCAGGCCATGAGAAAGCTCTGCGAGCTGTGCTTCGATTTATGTTGTTGCACATGAAGATGTCCCAGAAATTTCCCTCACCTGGACTTGAGGACCTTTCTGAGAAGGACATCGGTCTGGAAGTTTATAGTGATGCTGGATTTGCCCCTATGCAAGCTACTCAGAGGAGAAGCATCACTGGATGTGTTATTGTTTTCCGACGTGTTGTCTTGAAGTGTTTCTCTCGACATCAGGCATCTGTGACGTTGAGTTCATGCGAGGCAGAGCTCGTTGCCGTTCAGGCAGCTGTCCAAGAAGCCATTGGTTTGCTGAGAAGTCTGAGTTTTGTCCTGCGTCGCATTCAGGTATATCCACCGTCTTCATCCGAGGACGACGGTTTGGATGTTGTCTGTCCAATCCTCTTGTGGACCGACTCCCTGAGTGGGAAGATGCTTTTGGAAGGTTCCGACCTCCAGCGTAGGTCAAGACATATCGACATCAAAGTGAACTGGTTGAGGGAACTTTTGGCAAAAGAGATTTTGCAAATTGGGCATGTTCGAGGAACTGGAAAGTCGCTGACTGACCATTTTACCAAATGTTTGCCGACGATCAAAGCGTTGCAGTACATGGAGGTACTTGGTTTTTCGTCGTTTGAAGGTATTCTTTTGGACTGTTTGCTCGATTTTGAAATCTGCGACAACAGTTTCTCAGGTATTTTGTGTGCGTTTTCAACCAGAAACTGCATGTTTTGTGGAGAGTTGATTTGTGAAGAACCTGCAAATTCAACAGCTTGTGAATTGCCGTCATTTCCACGTTCATGCACTCAAATGATCAATGCACTTGTAGCTGTTTGCGAAAGGTTTCAAGGCGAGGGAATCGGTTCCGCTATGGCTGGACGTATCCCTGCAGAACGAGAGGAGCCCAGAGCGCCGGACAGCCATGCGCTCCTTGGGCATCCAATGGCTGAAGGTGTCGGTGCGGCACCAGAGTCTGATGATACGGTTACCATCGTTGGTGGTGAAGCCAAAGCTGCGACTGTTGTGGTGACATCTGCAGAGGCAGTGTTGTCAGCTGCTGAAGATGTTGTGGCAGTGCCGAAGGCAGCAGAGGCTGCAGCTCCCCCTGCCGCTACTGAGGCGGTACCTGGTGCAGCAGAGGCTGCAGTTGTCGAAGCTGAGGACGTCGTGGAGGTCACTCCAAAGAAAGCTCAGCCGCCGAGACCCAAGAAGAAAGCCATGCCTGCTCGAGGCAGACCTGTGGAGAAAGCTGGACCGTCAGGAAGGTCTCAAGCCCCTGGACGTGAACCTGCTGTGAAGAAGATGCCCAGGAAGCCTGGTCGTTTTGTGATTCAGGTGAAGAAAGAGGCCTGGGAGGCCACTGGTTTGCTGAAGAGACGACGCGAGGCTGGTCGTCGTAAGGCCAAGCGTCAGGCTTGGAAGAACAGGCAGAAGGAGGCACTCGAGTACTTCGCTGCACAGAGGAGAGAAGAGGAATCGAGGCCAACACCTACGTTTGAGGTTGTGACAGGGTCGAGATTGCCAGGTCAGAGAAGGGTCGTCCGAAGGATGTACAACCCTCAGTCAAACAAGAGAGAGGAGTTGCAGATCGATACAAGAAACCCGAAAGCTGAGGAAGACAAAGGACCCGCCTTTGTAAGGTCCTTCAGTGGATTCAGCTGGAAGAATCCGAAAGGTCTGAAGTGTGGTCATTGTGGACAGAGAGGCCACATTATCTCTCAGTGTCCTGAGATGGAGAGAAGGGTGAGCCTTACTCATGGGCGTGTGACTCTGACGCCACGAGGACAGCACCAGCCAGACTCTACTGTGGGCGATGAGGTTGCCCCGGGTGATTCAATTTCACAGGTTGGATTGACCCAGGAGACACTGAGGTTGCACAACAAGAGGCTGAGAGGCCACGGTTGGTCCGAGGAGACCCCAGCAGCCGAAGGTAGCCCTCCGAGAGCCCGTCAGAGGACTGGGATGGGTCCCCCTCAGACGCCACCGAAGAGAAGCGGCCAGCTTCCGGCCAGCAGCAATGCGGCAGTGGCGATGGGTCCGAAGCCGCCTGCACACCCGCCGAAGGGGTGGGTTCCGCAAGGGCCACAACAACCGCCTGCACCACCCAAGCTCCCTGTGAAGGCCCCTCCAGTGAAGCCTTCTCCAGCCAAGGGCCCACTACCACCACCGCCAGCGCCTCCGGCGCCACCTCAGGTACCACCGCCACCACCAGTTCCAGCAAGAGTTTCAAGTGCGCCAAAGACGCCACCCAAGACGCCTCCAAAGGCGAAAGCTGGAGAGCCCACATCGCCTAAGGCGAGCCCCGGTGCAAAGGCATCACCAGCTGTGGATTTGGTTACTCCGAAGAGCCCTGAAGTGAAAGCAGCGTCGCTTGTGGGTGAGCCGCCCCATAGGCCATTCAGAGTTGGCCCAGGAGGAGCATTGGAAGCTGAGACAATTGCCCCTTCATCGGGGTACAGTATGTCTATGATTTCAAGAGTTCCAGTTGCGAAGGCACCGGCCAGTGAGGCCCCGCCAGAGCCTTCTGAGACATCAGGGAGACCGCCCCAGCGCCGTATGGAAGCCTGCATAGCATGTCATGGCAGTGGAGAACTTCCGATGCGAGCAAATCGGAGGTTGTTCAGGTTGTTGACAACGTCGACAGCGTCAGCAGCAACTGCGACTGCAGCGGCCCGAGTTGGAGCAACGGCCAGTGTTTTGTCTGCAATTTCAGGTTCGAGTTCTTCAGAAGCTGATGTGACCCATTTCAAGAGTGAAAGGGGGGTAGGTCTTTTTGTTGAGCTAGCCTGCAGCAGAGCCAGTGTCTTGTCAGCTGCATGCGCTGAGAGCCGTGCTTGTTATGTTGGAGTTCATGGAAATCTTGAGAAGGTAGCTACACAGAATCATGTTGTAGATCTTGTGAACCAGGTGATGGAGGACTTGAAGATGACCAGATCAGCCTCTGATCGAGAGCTGGGAGAGGTACATTTGTTCTGTCACGTTCACATGTCATTGCCATGCACAGGTGGATCTCCATTGCAGAATTTTTCGGGTGGGAAAAGAGTCCCCGAGCATGAGCGAAAGTTTTTTTGAACTTCTAGCCGCTTGTGAAAAGTTGTTGGATAGGTTAGTAGAAAGACATCCCGAGTTGTCCATGTCTTTTGAATTGCCAAATTCCAACAGGTACTGGACTCATCCGAAGCTGCAAGCCTTTGTTCAGGCCAGAATTCCATTCAGGTCTGTTGTCCATGCTTGTGCAATGGGAATTGAAGGACTGCCAGGATTACCCATCAAGAAAGCGTTCAGGATCATGTCAAGTTCTGAGGAGCTTAGTCAACGTCTTGAGAAGCGTTTTCATTGTGCTTGTGATTTCCACGCATCATTCAACTTTTCTGACTTTCAGTTGTCAGAAAAATACTCCAGGAAGTTTGCCAGATTTTTTGTGCGGATGCTCGCATTACTTGCCCTCAGGTGATCGATGGCGTCGAAGCCACGCTGATTTTATCGCCTGATCTTCCCTGAGGAAAAAGGAAGAGTCTGCTGCATGAGTGGACTTGTGAAATTTTGGATAACTTGAACGACTTGTGAAGTCATCTTGAAGTTTTGATAGACTTGTGAAGTCAGCTGGATAGAGAAAGGTCTTTAAATGTCTGAGACATGAGGCTGAAACTCTCTTTGATCGTTGCCCTGTGCGTTGCTTGGGTAGTCGGATCTAATTATCGAGACTTTGAGGTCTGACGATTGCATGATATAGTTCTGAATCCAATTTGAATTGCAAGAGTTGCAGAAGTCTTTAGAAGACATCGAGAGGATGATCTTTGGACTTTCTTGGATTTTCTGTGGACTTTCCTTGATGGACTGTCTTTGGAATTCTTGTGGACTGCTTGGAATGGATTTCAGCTTGAGCTTGATTGGATTTCCGCAGCCATTTGTGTGTGTGGGCAGGTCGCGCAAGCCATGGCCACTGGAGAGATGGAAGAGCTCTACTGGCTCTTATTCTTTGTATATACACTGGGTTTTCTATCTGGTATTCTTTCAGCTTACTGCATTACGAGATGTTGCAAAAGCCGCAATACAACTGCAAGAAATTCAGGTACAGTTATGAAGAGTTCTACAGCTTTGTCGTGTGACTCTGACGGTGAAGGCCCAGGTACTCGTATCTATTGGAGTTTTTGCCGAGAGATGTATCACTGCAATGAGAAATGCGAGGTTTTGATTGCCGCCGCTAGTCCAAATGGACATATTCGATGCCGAGACAATTGCCAGATTTGCCAACCGGAGACTGGACCCTTGTTGGTTGTGACTTCAACAGGATCGAAGTATCACTGTTCAGGTTGCCGTACAACGGAGAAGTCAAAGCAGATGACGCTGTCAGCATGCCCTATCTGCTATGGCATGAGGAATGTCAAGGCCGAGTGACTGAATTCGTTTTGAATTTGAGTCGCACAAGTTCGAAAGGGGGTGTGAAAAATCATCCTATGTATAGCTAGCGTAGCGATCTTGTGCTTGAACTTAGGTAGTTGTTAGTTGCTTTGTAGTTGTAGTTTGTGGACTTGCGTAGTTTGAGCTTTGTTTTGTAGTTAGCAGGTGATTGTGATGTAGTTAATCGATCTCATCTCATTCCGTCACAAAGAGTTGTGACGGAGTTGCCATTTTTCGTTTGTAGTTAGCCGTTTTTAGGTTTTCTGCACGTTGTAGGGTATTCCACACGAGAACCAAACTGCACGAAACCAATCTTAGGTTTTTAGGAACCGAGAAACCTGTTTTGCACGTTTCTAGATTGGTAGAATCGTTTTTGCACAATTAAGTTTGTAGAGATTTTGGAATCTCCTTGACTGGACCGGAATCCAGTTTGCTTTACCCACAGAAACTCACTTAGTTTCTGTGTTCTGAACTGTGTTTACCAACGTGAACGTTGGCTCAAGCCTGCGAGAGCGAAAAGTGTGTGAGTGTGTCGCCGTGAGACGGCCTGGGAGAGTCGATACTGCAGAAACGCGAAACGATCGCCGTTTGTTTGTGTTTTGGTTTGGGTTTACTTTGAGCACGAGAGGTTTGAAAGCGGTTTTCGCGATCTAACTTTGTGTGTCAAAGTTTTACGCCTTGAACTTGTAAGGACGACGCTCCATGGGTTTTTCCGCTCAAGCTGCCCTCCACCACCCCATACGCCACCAGTCCATGCTGCTGTCTTTCTTTTGTTGTGTGGCTGGGTGGTATGTAAAGATCATGGACCAGCTGCCAACCACACATGCAGACCAAAGGCACAGAGGAAAACGGAGAGTTGAGTCCTTATATATTTTTTCTTGAAAACTGACAGAAGTTTGAAAAAAATGTGTCTGTTGTGGCACCTTGGTGAGGAGTGTTTCAGGCATCTTTTCTTTGTGGAAAACATTGTGCAGCCTACTCGTACTCTGGATGACACGCACAAATCAAGAAGATGTCAGTGCATTTCAGTTTCATTTGCTTGGCATGAATCACATGCACAAGGATTTACCTGAGGCCCATTTCGGCTTAGAAAAGAGCGCGAGTGCTCCGTTTTCTTTCGCATGGTAGCGGAGCCCAATATAACCCTTTGCTTCTGGATTTCTGGCTTGTTACAGGCATTTGGAATTTTCTGGAGTTGCAACTGAATATACAATTTTGCAAACACTGCCTTAGTTCTGGGAAACACTGGTGGACTGAAGGTCCAAACACAGGTCTTGGATTGGCAGGTGCGAGTTGGCGGGATGCAATTTTCTGGAAGGGCCTTAGCGAAATACAATTGGTTTGCAGTACAGCCATAGGTTTTCTGCATTTGTGATTGGACGCGCGTTGGACTTAACTGGATCATGGATGAGCAACAGCCGAATCCTTTTCCAACAAGTTCACCTGCAGGATCTCCCACAGGTGGTGGTGCAGCAGAAATTCCTGGAGTTGAAGTTGCATTGAGGATGGTTGCAGCTACAGAAGCTGCAGCACGAGCGGCACAGAAAGCTGTGGAGATGGTTGAGTCTGCAGCGTTGAAATCCACTGGAGACGAAAATAGGTCTTGGTGGAAGCTTTTGCCGAAGCCGCCCAACTTCGATCACTCTACCAGGGAAGCAGAAATCTCTGGAAGGAAAGAATGGTCATGGATGTTTGAGCAGTATGTTGCTTCAATAGATTCCAGGTTTACAGACGATATACAAGGTGTTCGAGCACGTTTGGATCAACCAATTGACACAGTGGACTTTTCTGACAGTGAGCGGCAGAGAAATAACTTCCTGTATAGCTTATTATCATCTCTTCTTCGTCAACGAGCACTCTTGGTGGTCAAACAGGTCAGTGGACAGAACGGGCTTGAAGTGTACCGTTTGCTGGTCCAACAAAATGAGCCAGCCAGGAAGAACAGGAGCATGGGACTTCTTAGCGTTATCATGGCTTGGCCCTCATTCACTGGAAAGACTTCATTGATGCAACAGGTGTTGAAATTGGAGCATGCATACAGTGAATATGAAAAGCTTGGTTCGAAGCTTAGCGACGACCTCAAGACTGCTGTGTTGATGCGTTCGGTGACGGGTCAATTAAAGACCTGGCTACAATTACAGGTGAATGAAAGTACAACATATGCAAAGGTCAGAGAGATGATCTTGATGTACGACACATCAACTACAAGGTGGTCTGAGCAGATGGTTTTGGGATCAGACGCAGCTGGAAGTTCAACAGATGGCCCGGTCCCTATGGAAATAGACCGAGTTGAGTCAAAAGGCAAGTACAAAGGTGGCTCAAAAGGAAAGTCAAAAGACAAGAATGGATGTTAGCGCTCCTGAAAGGATGATAACATTATTTCCTGCGGCAAAATCTTTTGCCTTTTGTTTGGCAAAAGAAACCCAACAAGTGCGAACCAAGCTAAACTGTTTCAAACCAAAACTGAAACTTCCACAACTGCTGTTTTTCCAGAGTTGGTGGTTTTTGGTTTACCTTTTTCTCAGTTTGTAAGGGTTCTGTCTGCACTTGTTAAAGCACAAACCACTGAGAAATCTGAAACTCCAATCTACACTTCCTCTGGGTAGATTTAATTTCCTTGTATATGTCAGCCCTGCGGTTCAAGCGTTCTAGCTGGGGGGTGGTGCAATGTTGTGATGCGGATGGGGATCCTTTAAATTTGGATGATTCTGGTCATAACGCTGTTTTGTGGGTTCAGAAGATGACTTACAAGTTGAAGCAACTATTGATGAGCATCTTGAAGGGACTGGTTTTGATTTGGACTCAAATCCTTGGCCGGTGTCTCGACAGCCTGGACCTAAAGTGAATACAGTTGCGCTGCCACCAGTGGTTGGACGATCCAGTACCTTTTATTTAGAGAACTTGCTTGCACATGCCATTCAGAATTTTACTGAATCTCCCGTACAACTGCCGTGTGAGTCAGATGAAAGGGCCTGCATTTTTGACCCAAACATGATCCTTTGGAGACGTTGGTACCTCAGTTTGAACCGAAGCTCAAAGTTCCGAAGTTGATTCATGATAGGCCTGCTTGTGAATTGAATGCGGCAGTGGATGATTCTAGTCATGCCTTTCACAACCGTGGTTCACCAGTGCAGTGTCCAGAAGGAAGGACCAGGTTTGGACGAAGAAGCGGGAAGCTGAGTTGCAGAGGGCACTTATGAAATGGGATACAATCGTCAGAAACTGGCCAGATGCGTGGCGATGCAAGCGTGAGCTGTTAGCATGCTCTATGGTGAATGATTCAATGATGATTCAAAGAACCGGCTTGGAGACTATTTATCAAAGAAAGCGCCATCGACCCTTGTGAAACGAGCAAACAGCATGGTCTTTTTACGCACCACTTGCAACAGTTGGTATTTTTCTGGCCTGTTGATGAGTCCGACATGTACAGGATCATTACGACGTTGCATTCATCTAGTAACAGCACTAGCCGTTTGAAGTCAATCCTGGAAGCCATCACCTTTTGCAGGTACTCCTTCGACATCGAGGACCTTCATCCGATCACGGTCAGCAAGCGCTGCCTGGGAGTCACTGGAGGAGAT
The DNA here is from genome assembly GCA_947184155.2 of Cladocopium goreaui. NCBI lineage: Eukaryota > Dinophyceae > Suessiales > Symbiodiniaceae > Cladocopium > Cladocopium goreaui. The sequence continues at coordinate 73,241 of CAMXCT020000943.1, forward strand.
GTTGCAAACAAGTTGAACCAAGCTCCACTGTTGACTGTTGCAGACATTTGGCAATTGCATTTGTGCTTGGACACGGGTGATGCTTCGGACAGGGTTTTCAGTGGAGCAGCTCTTTTCTGCATATACGCACGTGCAAGATGGAGTTACTTTATTCATGGCAACCACATTAGACTGGGTGTGCTGGATTCTACCGGCAAAGTGGCTTATGCGATTTTTTGTGCAAGGTTTGGCACCTCGGTTGCTTTACGATAAAGGTTTGGTTTGCGCCAAAAATGACATGGAGGTGCAAATTCATAAGACCATGAAGGCTGGGGCTAACAAGTTTAAGTTTTTGGACTTGGTTGTTTCTGGCCGTGGAATTTTTTTTGGAGATGATTGGGTAAGAAGCTGGATTGATGCACTCAACAACATTGGCGTTGACCTTTTTTTTTCGAATGAACCTGGCAAGACCTTGATGCCAGCACCAGCTGCAGATGGCACAGCCCTTCAAAGAGCCTTAGAGAGTGACGAGGACGATCCGTTTGATTGACAAACTTTTGCTGGATATACGTGCAGGGTATTTGGACCCAGATTTTACGAGGGCTGGAAGGTTCAACAAGAACTATGCACCAGATCCCTCTATGGATGTGGGCGCCATTTCATTTGTTGAGAGTGATGTCGAAAGTGCTGCATTGGAAGCAACAGTTGATGGAGCACTGGATGATGCTGTGCAAGTGGTTGAAGATGACAAAATAGAGTTGGCAGAAAAGCATTTCACGAGCTCATCTTCGGACAGTGATGCTGAGAGTTTGGAATACAATGCTCCTGTCAGGATTTTTCAGCCGCCAACTGCGCCATCAGGTTTCCACTTCATGCAGCACAAGCGAACCAGGACACTCCACCTCGTTGATGCCAAGTATCCTCATGGAACTTGTTATGGTCGAGTGTTAGATCAGAACTTTGCAGAGCCCTCGCAACTTCGGTATGACTCTGCAGTTTGCCATGTGTGCCGAAGGCATAGGATGGCTTGAGGCGGCATTCGAACTCAGCCAAAAGGTTGTGTCAAAAGATAAGTTGCAGCGCTGAGGTCAACTTGACGTGACCTTCAATGCTCAGTTTATCCATTTTTAAGTTTAGTTGACCGGGGTGGTTTTATGAAATTTTTCCAACCGGTCAAGTGTTGCTCCAACGGTTTCCGAGTGGTTGCAACAAGTGGGGTGAAGAGGAGTACGAACCTTATACCCATCAAAAACTTTTTATCCCTTGTCAAATGTGGTAATCCAATTTGACAGTGGTGATGGAAAGGTGCAGCAGGAGATCAGTCTTGTGAAACCAAAGACACAACAAGTCACAATTTTTGGGTTGACAATGTGTGGCAGTCCAACATTGTAAAGTCAAGGATCCAGTGGTGTCCGGGCCATCGATGGCAGCGGTTCGAAATCTCCACGTGTGGGTCTCTGGCTCATAGCTCAGTTTGAAATGTTGGACATTGTGATGCAGGTTTTTGACATGACAATTGCAGAGGCCGGGACGTGACAAACAAAATTTTTTTGTTATGTTCAACACAAAAGGGTTTGAAGGATTCATTTCAATGACAGCGCGTTCAACCTTTTAATTTTCAGTTAGAAATAGTTGAGCAACGCAGCCATGACTCTTGTGGACTCTGAAGCTACATTCAAGCAACGTTGTGCAGAGCTGTCAACAACAATGCTGGATTTGCATGTGCTGTTGACGGCGCAGAACATATCATGCTTCTCAGAGCTGGCATTTTCATGTGGGCACCCAACAAATTTTCAAAGCGCCTGCAGACGAAGAGTTCAGAAATGTGTCAACGCAGGTTTTAGGTGCAGGGTTCACAGCTGGACAACAGAATTTGTTGAGAAGAATTCGTTTCGAAGCTGCTACCTTTGTTCTCTTACAGCTCAAATCAGCAGTGACAATTGATTTCTTGGATGGTGCAAAGAAGCTGCCATTGACAGAGAGGCAAGCTCGCTACGAGAAGGTGCGGACAAGATTCCAGGCTTTTTGATTCAAGGTGGAACGGAACCATCACATGTTCTGTTGGACAAGTGCCAAAACATTTATGACACCGGTGCAATCAATTGGGTTTCACCATCAATGTGTACCAAGAGGGATGCAGAAGTACAAGCTATGCCAAAGGATTTACACCAGATCCAACGCATCGAGTCACAGACGCTTAAGGTTGGAACAGGAAGGCCCGGCTCAATCAAATACAGTTTCGCACAATAATTTGTTGCAGGAGATGCCCGACACGCCTGAAGGTGTCCAGTTGAAAATAGTATCACCAACTCAACGACTCAGAACAACTGACTGCTGAAAGATGTTCACTGAGAATCCCCGAGGTGCCGTGACCCGAAAAGTTCTGTCTGAAAACATTCTTTTCTTGGAGGTATTTGCTGGAACTTCTTCACTAGCCATCGAAGTGCGCAAAACGAACCCGCGCGGAGTGGCTGTTTACAAAGGTACAGAAAAGGAAAAGGGGCCTATTACAATTTTGGGCCTCACCAAGCCCACAAGCGAAGTTGAAAGGTGCTGGAATAACTCCGCCACAGCAGCTGCGTTCAGAACAATTTCCAATGGGACTCCCAGGGATTACCGTTTAACTTACCTTGTTCAGGGGATCACCCTCACAAGCCATGGACACCAACTTTGACAGCTGATGGTGCCCTTCTCCTACAAAGGATGAAGCAGACTATCCAAAGCTCCTACTATGTCAAAGAGTAGCGGTGCTCTTGATTGCTGATTTGCAGGCATGGATACAAGCCGCATTCTGCCGCGGCTCACTAAGGGAGCTCGAATTACTGACCGAAAACTTCTTACTGGGGGTGACAAACGGGTTTCCGATCTGACAGGTGAATCTCTGATGTACTTAGAAGGGCTAAATGTTGGCAACGAGACAAAGGTTGAGCTTGTGACGTTTGGAATCCCAAGAGAGCCTTGGGACTTTGTTAGGAAGGCTGCACAGGTTGGACATCCGAGATTCTTGCCATACAATGGTTCGGAACAGCTTGATGACTCGTTGTGGACAAACCTGAACCATCATGCTTGCGCGTTGGATGACTGGAGACTTGCTTTCTTCAAGAAATGGGTGGCCAGAGCAAAAGAGCTAGAAAAAGATGAGCGAAATCTCAGATTGGAGCTGGGAGAACATGTCAGACACGTTTTGCAAGGGAAACGTTTGTTGAATTTCAAGGAGATACTGGAGGACCTGCAGTTCCCAGACAAAAACCTCTCCAGCGACATAATCACAGGTTTTAGATTGTCGGGTTGGATGAGAGACTCGAAGGTGTTCATGAGTTTGCCTCGTCCTCCTAAACTAACCTTGGAAGCCCTCCTGAAGTCCTCTATTGGTTTGCAGAAAGCAGTACTCAAGCGTGTCAGAGAACCTGAAGATGTCGAGTTACACCTTGCGGCTTGGGAAGAAACTCAAGCTGAATGCGAGCGGAAGTGGATCTGGGAAGACACATCCGGCGATCTTCACAACAAAACAATAGCACGTCGGTTTGGTTCGAGGCAAAACGAAAAGGTGAGAGTCATCGACAACTTCAAGCAGAGTAGTTTGAACCATGCTTGAGGGCCTTCTGAGAAGTTTACGTTGCATGGGTTGGATTTTATTGCTGCTTCCTTGGTTAGAGCGCTGGTGTTGAATCAGAAGTCAAACACGGTTGCCCCGAAAGGAAAAACGCTTGACCTGAAAGCAGCATACAAACGATATCCTATCCACCCTGTAGACTGGCAGCACCTCAGGATAGCAATTCGCGATCCTAGCACTTGCTAGGCAAAGCTCTACAACTTAAACAGCCTCCCTTTTGGGGCTACGGGTAGCGTTGCTAGTTTTCCTCAGGGTCAGTTCGGCCCTCTTCTACATCTTGAGTGTGGGCTTGAAGGTATAGTGCAGCGCTTTCTTTGACGACTCCCCAACAATGGCAGCGAATGCAGCCGCCGCTCCGACGGGTAAGTGCGTTGGATTCTTGTTCGACTTGCTTGGAGTGCAGTATGCGAAGGAGGGCAAGGAAAACCAACCATTTCAGCAACGAGATGAGAGCACTGGGTCTAGTCTTTGACCTGTCCAAGTTTGATGAAGGTGTTGGCTTCATCAATCACACTCCTGAGCGTAGGTTAGAGTTGTTGGAAAAGATAATATCGATCTTGAAATCTAACGAACTTTCTCCGAAGGAAGCCGAGTCGCTCAAGGGCAGAGTGCAATGGTTTGAAAGTTTCTTGTTTGCCTGGACGGCAAACCGTGCTATTCACCGACTGGGGAAGAGGGCCCTGATGAAAGGTGGAAGGCAGGGCCGCAAACTTGATGCGGAACTAAGAACCTCCTTGGAGTTCCTACAACACAGGGTTGAACATGGAGCTCCTCTTCAACTAACTGCCACCGCAGAGCGGTCTATTCTAATCTTCACAGCTGGAGCCTTTGATGAAGTGACGGGCATAGGGTCGATTGGTGGAGTCCTCTTGGACCATGATGGCACCGCACTCAGCTACTTCAGTGAGCGGGTTCCTGACCTGCTGATGGGACTTCCTCGAAGGGGGTACATTGTGATGTATATTGGCAACGAAGCCTCTCGAATGGCCTTGGTCTAAGCCTACTCCTCCACACTTCTTGGAAACGGTGTGATTGAGCCCTTCGTGCAAGAAGAAGACCAACATCAATGGAAGGTGTGGTTCGAAAGAGTTTGCAGCCACTCAAATATAGCTGATGGCCCCAGCCGTGGACATGTTGAAGACATGAAAGCTTGTGGGGCCGTGCACAGCCAGTGCGCATGGGGCGTGGTCATATGCTCACTGGAAGCAGTCGAGCACAGGCTCAGATGGGGGTGATGGCGGGTGCTCGAACGTGTTAGCATCCCATCATTCCGGTTGGAGCTTGGATAGACCCCCGTGAGTAAAAAGAAAGAGTGGCGATCATTCACTTCGGTTGCAGTCGATTCAGAATTGCGAATGTTCGTTTTGCACTTGATTTTTTGGAGATTGCACATGTCAGCTTTACATGTTGTTTCGAGTTGACGAGTGATCCAACGTTTGTGTATGATGTACACTACATATATATATATTGATGTGGAGTTGTTTGTTTCATACGAATTTAAGCGGAGTCAGAATATATGTCTTTCGACATTGCCAGCATCTGGTTCGGCTTTCCTTGGTTCACACTTGGGTGGTTTTGCAAAGGGAATAAGTTAGCGCTCCTGAAAGGATGATAACATTATTTCCTGCGGCAAAATCTTTTGCCTTTTGTTTGGCAAAAGAAACCCAACAAGTGCGAACCAAGCTAAACTGTTTCAAACCAAAACTGAAACTTCCACAACTGCTGTTTTTCCAGAGTTGGTGGTTTTTGGTTTACCTTTTTCTCAGTTTGTAAGGGTTCTGTCTGCACTTGTTAAAGCACAAACCACTGAGAAATCTGAAACTCCAATCTACACTTCCTCTGGGTAGATTTAATTTCCTTGTATATGTCAGCCCTGCGGTTCAAGCGTTCTACCCTCCCACAACCACCCTCTTGCACTTCCATATCTACTTCCATGTTCCGTGCAGTGAGACACACAAGTGTCTTAAAATTGCAAATTCTGCTCAGTCAATTCTTTTCTTTGCGAAGGTTCGCAAGACAGTCTTACAGCTGTAGTGCCAAATAGAACAAACGGTGGACCTTCTGCAAGACATGGGCTTTGACGGACATTTTATCGTGGTCTTTTGGACCAGATTCATGCTGAATTTCCAAGATTTCTGCTCCAGTGAGTTCGAGCTATTTGCGGGCTTGAACACCGTCTCTATGACCCTTTCTCGCAAAGACTCCATGTTTGATTTCCGTTTGATTACAAGAGACAGACGGCTTTTCCGTCTGCTGCCTAACCCTTAGCCTGTGATGGCGGGTGCTCGAACGTGTTAGCATCCCATCATTCCGGTTGGAGCTTGGATAGACCCCCGTGAGTAAAAAGAAAGAGTGGCGATCATTCACTTCGGTTGCAGTCGATTCAGAATTGCGAATGTTCGTTTTGCACTTGATTTTTTGGAGATTGCACATGTCAGCTTTACATGTTGTTCGAATTGACGAGTGATCCAACGTTTGTGTATGATGTACACTACATATATATATATATTGATGTGGAGTTGTTTGTTTCATACGAATTTAAGCGGAGTCAGAATATATGTCTTTCGACATTGCCAGCATCTGGTTCGGCTTTCCTTGGTTCACACTTGTGTGATTTTGCAAAGGGAATAACAAAAGGAAAGTCTAAAGGGAAACAAAAGGGAAAAGACGTGAAAGGAAAAGGCAAAGCTTTTGACCAGAAAGGAGCAAAGGGTAGCGGAAAAGGAAAAGGAAAGAATGAGCCCAAACAATGTTTCAACTGTGGTCGTTCAGGGCATTTTGCTCGCGATTGCTGGCAGCCGCAACAAATTCGAAATGTTGGCTCTGAGAACTTGCAAGGGTCTACAACAGTGCAAGGGTCTCCAACCTCTTCGGTTGGGGGCATGTCAAGCGTTTCTCAGCAACATGGCAGCCAACAGATGCCAGTCAATCCAGCGTCGGCCACTCAGTACAAGGTTGCAAGGATTGTTGAAATTGGTGATGATGTCTCAAGACATGGTGAACTGGTTTTTGACATGAGAGATTGCAGTCCGAGCCGTGTGCAAGGAAATGTAAATGTTGTCCATCACTACATAGGTGATGACTTGGATGATTGCGTTGGTGATTTCAGTTTCAGTGGTGCCATCCGAACAGTTGTGGATGTTGACAACGATGCAGTTGCAGGAACCTCAGAAGAGTTGCATAGCATTTTGATTGACAGTGGTGCAGATGCTTCAATTTTCCCAGCGTATCTGCTTGGAAAGGGTCAACAGGTTGTGGATTCAGTGGGAAAACTCTGTGATGCTCAAGGTGTCGAGATTCCCATAGCTGCAGTTCAGGACATGGAGATCAGATTGAAAGACTTGACAGGACGAACAATCTTGCTTCGTGAGCGAGTTGCAGTCTCAGACAAAGTTGGTCAACCCATTCTTTGTTTTGGTCACCTTCTTGAGAGCGGTTGGGGAATCGATGCAACACAACAGACACTGACCCATGCAATTGCAGGTGCACATGTCTCACTGGAAATGCAGAACAAGTCAATGGTGGTTCAGGGTACAATCAGAATGCTTCAACTTTGTGATGTCAATGATGATTCCTTCCGTGTCAGGGCAATTCAAGCTGAAGTTCAAGATAGCGTTGCACATGGCGCTGTTGGTTGGGAGCTTGATGAACGTGGATGCGGTATTGGCAGGCATTACCCTGACAGGTTTCAAGATCCATCAATGGTGAAACCAGGCATGCCTGGGCGTTTCTTTAGGACGACTCTTGTGCAGGGCCGTGACAGCAAGTGGTATGTTTTGGAGTTGTGCGAACAGCTTGATGGACTTGTTCAATTGGATGCAGAGTTTCATGAAATGCATGGCAGAAGAAATGTGATAACGTTTGTTACAGACTCAGAAAAGTATCCAATGGTGCTTGGTTTTACGTTGGTAGATGAGCAGCCTGAAAGGTTTCCAGTTCAGGCAGACGATGACGATGTGGACATTCCCGATGAAAGCATGCAAGTTCAGGGCGCTCAGATTCCTGAGGGCAGAGTGGCAATTCAACCAACTGCAGAGGACGAAGTCAATGTGAATGGCACTTTCCTCAGAGAAAGTAGCAGCCTTGCAGCTCTGCGTGCTGGATGTTCATTTTACAGTTTATCGACATCGGGATCCAAGTCAAAGTGTTTCAAGCGTTTGGTTGAGCATTCAAAGAAGCTGGAGTTAGATTAGACATGGTCATGGCAGCAGCTCGTGAAGCTGTCAATCAGCAAGAGCGCTCACCGTTGGCGCCGGTCTCAGCAGAAGTTCCAAGTGAATGGGAGCAGTCACAACATAGGCTGACTCACTTACCTTTCAAATCATGGTGCCCGTCTTGCTTGGCACATCGTGCACGCTCAGACAAGCACGAGCGTTCAGGGGAATCGCACTCTGGTCCGGTCCCTACAATCAGCTTTGATTTCTTCTTTACAAAGTCAGATGGAAAGGATGCAAAGGGTGATGAGCCAAACAACATCACCTCGCTGATTGTGGTTGACAGTCATACCAGTTTTGTTGCTTGCGTGTCTTTGGAAGGGAAAGCTCAGTTAGACCATGCAAACAGAGAAGTGATCAAGTTTGTGCAGATGCTTGGATACAGTGAAATCATTTTGCACTGCGACAACGAGCCAGCCATTTTGCAATTGAAACGTTTGGTGCTGAAAACGAGACAAAGTATGGGTTTGAAGACAAGGGAATCAAGCACTGTGGCTTACGACAAATCCAACAGTCTTGCAGAGAACGCCATCGGGCGTGTGAGGCCACTTGCATGTTCCCTCATGCACCAACTCCATGGAAGGCTTGGAATCCAACTTCCTACAACAAGTGCAATTTGGACCTGGTCGTTACGACATGCTGCATGGTTGATTTCGAGGTACTCTGTAATCAGAGGAGCAACACCTCATGAGTTGGCATTTGGGCGAACTTACAATGGTGAGTTGTGCGAGTTTGGGGAGCCAGTGTTTGCTTACGTGGTGCCAAACACAAAGGCATCAGCTCGATGGAAACGGATGCTCTTCTTGGGCAAAGCAGACACTCAGAACAGCTATGTTTTGTTCGATGGCCAGGCAATTGTGATGTCCAAAAGTGTCAGACGCATCACAACAACCTGGAGAAGCCACATGGCCTACTACCTTCACTGCAAATGCTTTTCTTGGCAATTTCGTTCAGGTGTTGGCCCCCGAGTTTTGCCCACGATGAAGAAAGCCGTGCCCAAAGCAGTCAGCTTTGAAATGCCGCTGGAACCAATAGAAGAAAACAAGTTGCATGACAAGGATGCTGAAGCAGTGATTGAGTACAGTGAGAAAGAGAAACAGGCCGAGGAGGAGCAGCTTGCCATTGCTTCTCAAGAGCTTCAAGCAATGGTGCCTCAACAGTCTGAAGTTTCTGGAAGCGCTCCATCCGGTAACGTGCCTGAAGATGCTCCAGCAGTTCCTATGTCAAGTTCCCCGATGCATGTTGAAGCTCCAGCTGGTTCAGTGCCTAGTGCTGGCCATGCTGGAGGTGATGGAGATGCTGAGGACCCAGGTCTTGCAGTTCCAGTTACTCCACCACGTGACTTTGTGATGGTGGAACCTTTGAGTGATGCAGAAGCTGATGTTTCAAGGGGACAACGCACTGAAGATGCAAAACGCCAGAGGATCAGTCGTTTGAAGGTGGAGTATGAGAAACGTTTGAGTGAGGTGAAACTGGCGTACAAGGAATACTTCACTGTTGATGACTGTACAACAGATTTGGACTTGGAGGAGGAAGACAACGAAGATGTTTGGGCTGGTGAAGATGATGTCAAGTTGCAAGGCATCCCCATGGAGCTGTGGTCGGATCATCCCATTGACAAGCAGCCACCTTTTCCTGACAGATGGATCGATGACTTAGCCGACAAGGTTGAAATTCAGAGGTTGCGTGAGATGAAGGTTTTGGTTTTAGCAACTGAGTGCCAAGACGATCCAACTGGAAAACTTACAACAAAATTTGTCAGGGATTGGCGGTTGAAGAGTTTTTCACATGACAATGGTGAACGAAAGAAATGGATGCGAAGATCACGACTGGTTGCTCGGGAGTTTGCCAACTCCAAACGGCTTGACACTTTCAGCCCAGCTACAGGTGCACATGTCTCCAATATCCTACCTTTGAAGTATCTTTGGATGAAGTCTGGAGTTGCAGGTATGGAAACAAAGGAGGAGTATGACACCGTCCTTGCGTCGCTTGATGTGCGAGACGCATTTCTTCAGGTGGATCAGGACAATCCAGTCTTGGTGAAGCTGCAGGGAGAAAACTGGGTGATCAAGAAGAATTTACCTGGACAAAGACTTGGCGCAAAGCAATGGTTTCAGTACTTGCGCAATCACCTGCAGGAGACGATGGACTTTGAGTTTTCAATGGAGCAGCCATGCATGGCACGGACAAAAGAGTGCACAATCATCATACATGTGGATGACATATTGTTTGTTGGTTTGAAAACGTTTTGGAGAGATGTTTTTCTGCCAAACATGAGTCAGAAGTTCAGCATCAGCCACGACCAGTTGCAGGGCAATGGAACCAGCATAAAGTTTCTGAGGCGAACGATTACAGAAGTTCCAGAAGGTTTGGTGTTGTCACCTGGGACAAGTGTTGCAAAGGTTGTCCAATCTTTTGAGCAACATTTTGGAACTGCCCGAGCCCAAAAGATTCCGTGTGATTCCAGTTTGCAATTGGTTGACAACTCACAGAAACTTGATGACAAAGATGCTAGCAATTTCAGAAGCGTGGTTGGACTTTGCTTGTATGTTGGAAGGGAGAGACCAGACCTGATGTTTGCAATAAAGGAACTTGCAGCAGTGATGGCGTGCCCAACAGTTGTGTCCCTTCAGCACTTGCGAAAACTGATAGGCTTCATGAAGCATGTTGGCGATGTGGGTGTACTTTTGCGTTTTCCTCAACCAGGAATGGGGAAATTTCATGCAGGAGGAGATCAGGAGTTTGTGTTGGAGAGTTTTAGCGATGCTGACTGGAGCTCAAACAAAAGTCACAGACGCAGCACGAGCTGCGGCATGCACATGATCAACGGTGCATTCATGTATGGAAGCAGCAGAAGCCAGAAAGTTGTTTCGCTGTCGAGTTGTGAGAGTGAACTTCATGCTCTTGTCAGTTGTGCTTGCGATGGAATTTTCATTAAGGCTTGTGCCGAGTTTGCCTTCAATGCAAAGTTTCTTCATGTGGTTTTCACATGAGTTCAGCGCGCCAACTTGCATGTCGTCAGGGAAGTGGCAGGATCAGACACCTGTCAGGTAAGATCCTGTGGATTCAGGAGAAGACGCAAGATGGAAGTCTTGAGCTCAGGCAGATTGGAACCCTGGACAACTTGGCAGACATCGCAACAAAATGCTTGAGCAAACAACGCTTATTTGTCCTGATGAATGAAACAGGACTTGTCTTCATCCCTACGTTTGAGGCAGTTGGTGCAGAAGAGGCTTCAAGGCATCATGAAAGAGTTGGAAGCACAAAGCAGTTGAAGAAAGTTGCAAAAGCAGTGTTACAAATGTCAATTGCGATGGGCCTTGAGCCGTGGAGAGCAGTTGGAGTAGCAGCACAGAAATGTTCGCTGGAAATTGAACCACAGGTCAATTTGCCATGGACTTACAGCTGGATTTTTCTTGCGTGTATGGTGGTAATTTTCATGCTTGTTGGTTGGAGGTTTGCAATGCGAAAGTGTTCAACTCTGGAATGGAAAGTAAGCCAGTTAGAAAGAGAGATGGGTTATGCACAACAGCAGCTGGCAGACCACTATGAGTATGATGCTGACTTGGGAACGAGACTTGACACTTTGGAAGGCAGAACGGAATACAGAGATGAAGCGCTGGATGGTGTTACTGCGCGTTTGGCTGTTTTAGAAGAAGACAGTTTGGAAGGTATCTCTGGTCTGGAAGCTCACATTGAGTCAGTCAGGTATGGACTGATGGAACTGGGAGGCTTTGTGCGCTACACCCTCCTGACCAGAGATCAGAGGCAAAGCATGTTCACACAGGAGAGAGCAAACTTTGTGATGTGGTCTCAGCGAACGCATGCCGAGACTACGGATGATATCACAGTCCCTCACCAATTTCGAGAAACACCAGAAGAAGCCGAAGAAGAAACTCCTACAGATGACGAGGTTGCAACAGCAGCAGAATCCCCTGGTAGTGCAACTACCTTGCTGGAGAATTTGCGATTGGATCAGAACGTAGCATTGGCTGGAGAACGTTGGACAGAAGCAAGTGAGCTCCAAAGAGCAATTATGTGCCTTTTGGAGGCTAGCACAGGTGCAGAGCCGGAAGGAATGTCAATGCAGGTCATTACGACCATTCGCAATGTGTGCCAGCGTTTATACCGGTGGCACAGAAATCGAGGTTCAGACGTTTTCAGATGTATGTTCAATACATGACAAATCTGATGCAATGATGTTTCAACAATTTCCACTGGATGTTCAGACAGACAAAAGCAGCTGGATGAAACGTTTGGAATGGAAAACAATGTTGGCTGGACATACAGCCTTGCTTGCAGTCCAGAGGAGGAGTGGAAAACATTGTGCAGCCTACTCGTACTCTGGATGACACGCACAAATAAAGAAGATGTCAGTGCATTTCAGTTTCATTTGCTTGGCATGAATCACATGCACAAGGATTTACCTGATGCCCATTTCGGCTTGGAAAAGAGCGCGAGTGCTCCGTTCTCTTTCGCACTTTGAGATATTGAATTGTTCTGCTTGTGAGAAAGTGTTTGTGATCGTGCTCTTGCGGCTCAAGCACCTGCCGTGGGCTCCAATAATCAGCCAAAAAGACAGCAATAGACATGGTTGATTGGATGGCCATTTGTTGGGTTGGCGGTTTTTTCAGGCCATGCTTTTGTTTGATTGTTTCCATATGTGATTAAAACCTACTCGCTACAACATACACAATTGTGGGTTGGCAATCCATTGCATTGAATTTCTACCTGTTGAGCTCCTTCTTCTGCCGCTTCTTCTCTTGCGCTTCAGACTCAACGGTTGCAGTTTGACCCGGAAGAGTCGGGGATGCCACTGGATTTGGTCCGAGGCTTCCCTTTGAAATGTGCAGCAACGGCAACAGCAGGCGCTCCGGAATTGCCACAATTTGTCACAAGACAGCCACAAAAAAAAATATAGCAGATCTTTTGCTAGGACGAATCCTGTGATTTGTGCGCCCCTCGGTGAAGCTGGATCGGCATTTGCAAACTGGCCTTGGTGCCTGAAATTTGGTTTTGATGAAATCACAATTCCTGAGGTCAAACACTACTGTGCCTCCGTCGAAGCAACAGACTTGCAGGCACTTTGCAATCATATCTGTTTGTGTCGTTTGTTGTTTGGAAATTATTTTCTCTCTTGTTTGAATGTGTGTCGCTGGTGCGGAGGGCATCGGAAGCATCACCATGGGCTCCAGCGGATGTTGACACCGAGGTTCACAGTTTTTCCCTGAAAACGCACCATTCCCAGACGCAAGGGCACAAGGTCTTTTTTACCCGGTGGTGTCTGTATACACCTTCATTTTTTGTTTCGGAATCGTGTCATGTTTCCTCTGGTGTCCGGTTTCCCAGAAACGATCTCCTGTGAGGCTCAGCTGATGATCTTTTGATGGGGTGCCTGGACGAAAATTGATGAACTGTCAAACTTCAGTCATGGCACTCACACCCATGTGATAGGTTGTAGGCAGTTGAAACGATACAGAGAAGATTAGCATGGCCTGTCTCTTGGTGCAAGGATGACACGCACAAATCTGTGCTTGCCCGTGGCCCAACAAGTGGCTCAAAAGCGACGAGTAAAATCTGAGGTGTGAGCACGTTGCCTGTTTTTCAGATGGCAGCGGGAGCTTTGGTGAATACCAGGGCATCCCATATGGTGATGCGGTGCCTGATGCTGTTTCTCTCGGTAGCAGCTGTTGGAATCCATGGACAAGAACGACAAGGCCCGCAGGAAAATTCGAAATCCATTTCTGAGTTTGTGAGGACTGATTTGGATGGACAGAAGGAACTGTCAGTTGGACTTAGAGGCGTTGCTATGTTGGTCTCATACAACATGTGCATGTGGCCGGGTGTCCATAGCCTATGGGATAGAAATGTGAAAGTGAATGCAAAACCTTGGATGGAACAGTTTGAGCCCAATACAGTTGTGTGTGAGTTTATGCATGCAGCAGATGACAAGTGCGATGTCAGCCTGGAAACCAGATATGACGCTTGGAGCCCAGAACATGATGCTGATGCAATGAGTTTTCCATGTGACACAGCGGCAGTTGGTAATCAAGGACGCTGGGCAGACGTTGGAAGCCATTTTCAGTGCAATTCTGGCAATCACGACAATGCAGTTTTTCATGGTTGGCAAGTGCATGAAGATTTCATTTCTCATGAGGGTGGTAACCACTTCCATGGCAATTCTGGCAATTTCCATAACGTGAACAATCTTCAGAGCAGTGCTGGCAAGTTCCATTTTCAGTGCAGTTCTGGCTTGATCAACAGCTATGACCTTTTTCAGAGCGGTTCTGGCAAGATCAACAGTTTGAGCCTATGGGGAGCAAGCACATTCTTAGCATTACAATCAATTTGCAGTGCGTTGACATGAGCTTCTTTGGCATGACTGGTAGTGATTTGCAATGCCAAGCATCTGAACTCAGTAAAGGACCGTGCAGTGCAGAGAATTTCAATGGTCTTCAGGTTATGCAAAGCTTCAAGAGTTGTTCACAAGGAATTTTGACCATGGACGTGGATGAGCATGCAGAGCTGGGTGAATTTGATTTCAACTGGACAAGGTTTGCAACCATCGAGAACAAGTTCAACGTGGTGACAACATCAATGATCGGTTTGCAGTTCTTTCAGGACATGATCAGACTGATGGCAGTTACATGGAGCATGGTACATGCAGCAGTTTGTTTCCTGGCAGGATGTACGGTGATGCAGCTGGCTGTTTTGGCCTCCACAGTGACTGCAATGGTATGTCTGGTTTGGTATTTACGTGCAGGCATGAGCCACTTGAGCTATGGCAAAAGGTTGCAATATCGGTTGGATAGAACGAAAACCAGAAGACTGAGAATGAATACCCAGAGGCAACTTTTGGCAGTGATTTTCCTGTGTGGGATGAGCAGTGCCCATGCAATGGAAGGTCAAACCGAACAAGCTACTATGCAGGAGGCGTTCCTACAAAGGATGACTACGATGGCAGAGGCAGCTACAAGGGCGGCCATTGCGGCAGAAGAAGCCTTGAAGAAGGCCTCAGTTTCAGGTGGGGCCAGTAGCAGTACAAACGATGGACTGCAGGCTGCTTCACGTATCCTTAAACCTCCTGACACTTTCAATGGAGAGGACATGATGATGTTTCAGCAGTGGAAGCACCAATTCACAAGCTGGCTTTGTTTTGGGGACAATCGCTATACTGATGCTTTGGATTTGCTGGAAAAGAAAGATGATGCACCTCTTTGGTCAACATACAACGCTGATGAGAGAGCTATGTCCCAGAAGCTCTATGCGGTTTTGACCTCATACCTAAGAGGACGTTGTGCACATCTTGTTCGAGCAGAAGCCCAGATGAAAGATGGATTCAGATTGTGGTTTACCCTTAACAGGGAATTCATGCCAAGCACACGACAGAGGAGTTTGGCTTTGGCACAGGCGTTGGGATCCTATCCATGCTTCAACAAGGATCGATCAGTTTTGGAGTCAATTTTGAACTATGAACAACTGGTGCTTGAGTATGAGCAGGCAAGTGGAACCACATACCCCAAGGAATTGATGGCAGCTACCCTCATCAAGTGCTGTCAACCTCGACTTCGTGAACAAATCCAGCTGTCTATCACAGATACAACAAGCTATGTGGATATCCGAGAAAAGATCACTTCATATGAGCGTGTATCAAAAGCTTGGACTTCAGAGCAGGTGCTGAAGCATGTGAATGACCAGCCCAACTATGCCTCTGGATCCAATGACGGCCCCATTCCCATGGAAGTTGACCGCATTGAAAAGGGCAAAGGCAAACAAAAAGGAAAACAGAAAGGCCGTGGGTCTTTTGGAGGTGAATGGGCTAGCAGCTGGGCATTTGGCCGAGGTCGTGGTCGTGGACGTGCCAACAAAGGCAAGGGCAAAGGAAAGACAAAAGGAAAGTCAAAAGGGAAGAAAGGCAACCAGAATCAGAAAGGAGGAGCCAAAGGAAAGAAAGGAGGGGGAAGAGGCAAAGTAGCCTATGGACAGTGTTCAAACTGCTACGAGTTTGGTCATTGGAGCCGTGACTGTCCTCATATGGTGAACCAGGTCTCCAACAACAAGCAGGAACCAATTCCACCTTCTCCAGCTACCTCATCAACAGCGCCAGCAGCAAAGGCCAATCCAGGTGCTACGGTGAGGAGAATCTTTCAGTTTGGCGGTGCACTCTCAAATCCTTCAAGCCCTACTTCCCCAACTTCTCCAACATCTCCATGTTTGTCACAGGTGCGTATGGTTCTATTTCATGATCCCGAAAGCACATGGACAGAAGTTGTTGATGGTGAATGTGAAAATGAATGGGTGATCCTTGACAGTGGGTCAGATGTCAGCCTTCTTCCAGCTCGTTATCAACCAGATAGCAGCAGCAACTTTGGTTCAGGCTCTCTCCAAAATTGCCAGGGAAGAGCATTGCAAACGACTGGAACAAGACAAGCTGAGTTGATTGCGGTGACAACAGAAGGTGAAGAGGTATTACTGCAACACGAGTTTATAGTAGGGAATGTCACGTCCTGTCTTGTGTCATTGGGACAGCTCTATCAGGGTGGATGGACAATCTTCAAAGATGAAGCAAATGACAGCTTGAGTCTTCAATCTCCTGGGAATGAGATCAGGATACCAGTGGGGTACAGAAATCGCTCTTTTGCCATCAAAGCACAGGTGAGGCAGATTTCAGATGTTTCTGGAAGTACTTGCGTGGCAGCTGATGGCGATGCTGAGTTTGCAGTGCGTACAGTTGTTTATGTGGAAGATGAAATTGAAAATGCCCCGATGAATTCCTGGGAAATGACTTCAAGCGGCACACCATTCTTTCGAACAGTGACCACAGACTTCATCAACCCTGAAGGTGTCTGGCCCTTTTGGCCCTACAGAACGACATTGATCAGAAAACACCAGAAAGGTAGAGCTTGGACAGTGGTGGAGCTATCCAGAAAATTCAAGGACATGAGAAATCCTTTTGGAATGATTGATCAATTTCTTCTGACGATTGGATTTGAAGATGAATGTGAAACCGTGACTCTACTTGGTGTTGAACCTCAATCTTTGTTGGATCTTGGACTGGTGGTAGTTGACGAAAGCGGTGATGTTGTATTTGGACAGGAAGAATTTGGTGTGACAGGTTTGCGTGATGAGATTCCTGAGTCCAAACCTTCGAGTTCTTCAAACCCAATGGTCTTACCGCCAGATGATGGAGGACGACAGATTGAATTGCCCGAAGTCGAACCTGGTGAAGAAATCCAGGCAGCTCCAGAAGTTGAACTTCAAGCGGAACAGGAAATGTTGGTTATCAATGATGATTTGGTGGTAACTCCCAGTTCCACCATACGGCTCTTGCGTGATGCTTGCAGGTGGCTTGGTATATCACAGTCTGGATCAAGGACAAGGATGTATGACAGATGCAAAAAGGCTGTTGAGTTGGCTTTGAAAAGAGAGGCTGTTCTTGCTGCACAAGAGCAATACAAGTCTTTGCAGTTGGACGCACAACCCATTCCTGTGCCTCCTCAGCCTAGTGACCGGGAAAGAGAACTCCATGATCTGACACACGTACCATTTCAACCTTGGTGCAAATACTGTGTGATGAGCAGATCGAAAGCTGACCATCACTCTCATGTTCCAGATCCTGCAGGTGAAGCGCAAAGGGAATTTCCAACAATTCAATGTGACTTTTTCTTCATGGAACCAGGAAAGGAAGGTGCAGTTGTTGCACTCCTCATGGTGGATGTTTGGTCGAGATATGCTGCAGTTGCCCCTCTGAAGCAACGCAATGCGCAAACAGTTGGCCGTGCTTTGGTAACCTTTATTGGCAGTGTCAGAGATGGAACAGTTGAACTGGCGTTTGACAACGAGCCTGTTTTGGTGGCCGGTGCCAACTTTTGCAAATCAGTGAGGGCAAAATCTGCGCTTACAACACATCTTACTGCGAACAAGGTTGGTGACAAATCCAGGACGAGCATGGCTGAGAGATTTGTGATTTGTTCAAACTGTCAGGGGTATCCAGAAAACCCTGCTTTGTCAACTTGAAGGTGAGATGAAAGTTGTGGTTCCAGCTGGGCATCCAATAGTGCAATGGGCTGCAATGCATGCGGCTTGGCTCTACAACCATTACCAAGTTCACTCCACCATGAAGGTGACACCACACCAATCCCTTTGAGGCCGACCGTACCATGGAAAGGTGGCATGTTTTGGTCAAACTGTGTATGGCCTTGACCCCAAGTCATCGAAGTACAAACCGGCATGGAAGAAGGGAGCTTGGTTAGGAAAGGAAGAGACAACTGGAATGGATCTTCTTTGGACAGAAGGGCAGTGTGTCATTCGAACAAAAGCTGTTAGAAAGATCAACAATCAATGGGATGCTGAGCTCATCCTTGGGCTTACTGATGGACCCTTGGACTTCTTCGGACACAAACCAGCGGTGAGAGCCAAACAAAAGATCATCGCTTTGAAAGGTCCAATACCACAGGAGATAGATGAAGAGGCTGAAGCAGTGCGTGACCAAGTTCTTTCAGACGGATACTCTGCTTCAGAAGCTCTTGGCGATGATGATGTTGCTCAACAACAACAACATGGTTTGGCACAGGTGGATGCTTGGGAGAACGTTGGATTGGATGATGTTTCAGATACAGAAGGGCAACAAGAGATGTTTGAGCAAGGTGGGGCTGTGTCACCAAGCATGTTGAAAGCCCCAGTCACTCCGGTTGCAGACAGCGATGAAGATGCAGAAATCCCCTCTGGTTCTTGCAAACATCCTTCCAGCACTCCTTTGACTGACGAGCGTGCCAAGATGCAAAAGATGGATGATGATCCAGCTATTGTTCCAAAGAGCAAGGCGGCCAAGTTTGAAAGCAAGGTGAACCAAGTGGCAGACATTGAGATTTGTCACAACGATGAGATGGATGAATTCACAGGTGATTTGGAGAATGGTTTTCAGTATCCTGACCTTGAGGATGAATACATAGCACAACATGGTGAAGGAGAAGGCCCACCAGATGTGAGCCCAGAGAAACTTCAAGAGCTTGATGAACGTGCAATCCTTGATGAACTTGAAAAGTTACATCGCATGGAGGTCATCAGACCTGTTACCCTTTCTCCAGAAGAGGCTGCGCAAGAAAACACAGTTGATACAACGTTAGTATTTGACTGGCGTTTCAGAGGCAATGCTTGGATCAGAAGGTGCCGAGTAGTGGCTCGAGAATTCAAGACCTCAGCCACTGATGAAAATAGTTTTGCCCCTACATCAGCCTTTTCTGCAGTGAGGATGTTGCTGGTCTTTGCGTTGATTTACAACCTCTCGGTGACTTCACTTGACATTTCGGATGCATTTTTGATGGTGCCTCAAACAGATGAGATGTATGTTGAAATTCCTCAGTGGGTTCGTGATTTGACAGGTAAACCTGACACTCACTGGCGTTTGCTTCGTTGTCTTCCAGGTCAACGGAATGCAGCATTGAAATGGCATCAACACTTTGCCTCCATATGTGAAAACGCAGGATTGGTATCATTCCCTGGATCACCAACAGTGATGCGACACAAGGACTTGAACAAGAAGATTTTTGTGAACATCCACGTGGACGACATTCTCCTAGCATGTTTGCCAGATGATGTAGAATGGTTCAAAAGCACAATTGGAGCCACATTGAAGATGAAAGTCGATGGACCCCATTGTCCGGCCAGTGGAGAGCAACTCATGTATTTGAAAAAGAGGATCACTATGAGAGATGATGGAATCCTCATACAACCAAATGCAATGTATGTTCCAAAGCTGGTTTCAATGATGAAGGTGAGCGCAAGACGCAAGAAGGGCCTCCCATATCATGCAACATTGGAAGCTTACAGTGCTGACTTTGTGATTGAATCAGAGACATTGGACAACGAGCAGGCTGCATTATTTCGATCTGGTCTTGGGTTGGTATTGTACATTGCGATGGACAGACCGGATATCCAATTTGCAGTAAAGACTCTGTCATCATACATGTCGAAACCAAGCACAAAGGCGATGGCAGCACTGAAACACCTGACTTCCTATCTTGATGGGACGCCTGACAGTGGAATCCTTTTGAAAACAACAGAGGAAGGAAAGACTTTGAGTAATTTCTGGAGGAATGACGACCTGATCCAAAATGAAGCAACAATCCCAGAATGGTCAACAGAAGGTCGTTTTACTCTGGAAGCTTTCAGTGACAGCTCATGGGCTGATTGCCGAATGACAAGACGGAGCACAAGCTCTGGCCTCATTTTCTTGAATGGAGCCCTGCTGATGAGCATATGCAGAACTCAGGCTTCAGTGGCACTTTCAAGCTGTGAAGCTGAACTTTACGCTGCAAATGGATTGATGGTGGAATGCATTCTTTTATTCCGTTTGTGCAAGTTCCTAGCTGGTGATGAGAGTGAAACAAGCAATGAGGTGGTACAACAAAGGCTTTTCATGGATTCGTCTTCGGCCTTAGCACTGATCCGCAGAACTGGAACAGGGAGATTGAAGCACATCCAGATCAAGCAGTTTTATTTGCAAAATTTGCTGCGGACTGGTGTATTTTCGATTTTCAAAATCAGTACCAAAATCAACCCTGGAGATCTCAACACGAAACGTCTCAGTGGAGAACGCAGAAAGTTCTTGGGAAAACTCATTGGACTCTTTTCTCCAAATGACAGTGAAACAAACGATGACAACGAGATCAGACGTATCAGAAGAATCAATAGGGTTACCATGGAGCAGTGCATGAGACTCATTCAAATGGCTGGTGCAAGCATGAACATGTGCATGCAGTTGAAAGGTTGCAACAGTGACTTCCTTTTCAATCATGGATCTGTGGCAGGTGGAGACATGGACGAGACCAACAGCGATGGCGTGCAACTGGCTTTGTGGACACTGGCAGAATGGACAGTCACCACAAGTACCGGCTGCACATACTACTTCATGAAGTTTGTCTTCCTGGTGGCGCAGATCATGGGAATGTTTTCATTGGTTGCTGGAGTGGTATTTCTCCTATCAGGACCTTTGATTTGGAAGCACTACGAATGGATGCGGATGGTGACGATTCGCCATGCTCCGGCATTGATGGCTTGCAGGTTTCGATTGCTGATCAAACCAAGTTTGTGGCTAGCCTGGTGGATGCTTCGCCGAGAAATCTGTTATTTGCACGACAGGTTCAGGGAATCCAATCAACAAGGTGACTTCATGACCGACATGGAGGGTGTCTACGAAAGCTTGGACGAGTATCTGACTGGTGGCCAGTATCCAGTTGGAGCACTTGCAGCATTGGAGGAACCTCATGTGGAAGCCCAACCTGAACCTCAACTCTTTGAGAATGTGGATCTAGCTGAAGCTGCGTTGCAACACGTAGCAAATCTCAATGGTCATCATGTTGACCGTGCAGTTCGTGAGTCTGAGTTGGACGAGGACATCGATATGGATGGAGAAACTCCAGAAAGTCGCAGGAGACGCTATTTCGAGTCAGATCAAGGAGAGGTTTCCGACCCAGATGAGTGGGCGGCAATCCACTTTGGAGATAGAGATGAATATGATCATGACCGAATGCTGGCCTTTTCTCAGGCCAACCAACTTCGACTTCAGAATGCGCTGGCTTCTTTGCAGAGCCGACGAGCTCAAGCTGAAGAACAAGGAGATTGGGAAGCTGCTGCGACATTCACACGAGCGATGCAAGAGATCGAGACCCTACGTGACATAGCTTGAAGGCATGTGGCAGGCAATCAAAGCATGAGGCAATGGAATGTTTGCCACAGCCCAGGCGAATGAATTCAACCAAGTGAGAGACAGATTTTTTTTTTCTCAGCGGCCTTGACAACCTAGGATGAGAGCTGAATGTAATAGCACAGTTGGCTGGAAACACAGCCATAATTTGCATGGAAGTTTCAAGAATGACAACAAGTTCTGAAGGAACAAGTTGCCAAGGTGGGGTGTCAAACTTCAGTCATGGCACTCACACCCATGTGATAGGTTGTAGGCAGTTGAAACGATACAGAGAAGATTAGCATGGCCTGTCTCTTGGTGCAAGGATGACACGCACAAATCTGTGCTTGCCCGTGGCCCAACAAGTGGCTCAAAAGCGACGAGTAAAATCTGAGGTGTGAGCACGTTGCCTGTTTTTCAGATGAACAAAATGGAGTATGACAAGTACCTGTTTGTCAATTTTAGTCATTCCAAACATGGTTTGATCATGACTCCAGCCGTACCCATTTGTTTCAAATCCCAAGGATGTCCAACTTCGTGTGGCTCTAAACTACTCCATTTTGGGTCGCCAATTGTGACATGGCGAACCCCCTTGCGGATCTTGCGGCGACTGCAGGCCGCTTTCTTGTTGGATACGGAATCCTACACATGGGTGCAAAACAGCTGTTGATCACGTCATTATTCTCTGTTGAACTTGCTGTTTACTGGCACAAAACTTTGGATCACTGACTGAGAGAGACTGCTTAAGCACCACGAACATTGCAGGGTTCACAGGTCATGTGATTCTGACACGAACGAAAGACCCGTGCTTGCGTAACTGAGGCGCATGGCTCAATTTTTTTTCCCCAAAACGGGGTGGTGAGTCAATCAGAAGAACCGATCATTGGCATACTTCTCTACTGATCATTAAAAACGAATTGCCAAAAACGGCCAATCATTACACGGAATACACATCGGAACATAGTCACGCATAGTTACCATACGGATCCAATGCGCATCTTTGTTGCAATCTCACATGTTTGGACGATTTCCCAAATTTCCCAAAACCAGATGTAGTTTTTTCAGAACTGTGTTATTTCACGTCGAAATTTCGCCGGCCAATGACCAATTTGTTGGCATTGAACAGGCAAAGCTACCGGGATCATTGTCTCATTGTGATTGGTCCCGGAACTCTTGCTGAGGAGGTCTTGGCGAAAAGGCGGCTAAATGCAGGCGGTCGACTTTTACATGTTCTTACAGATCAAAATGATCAAAACTCTGAAGAGCGTGTTGTGGTCAAAGCCTTTCAGGACTTGGAGGGTTGCTTTTTCTGGCAGCCCCCCAAGAGGAAATCCACTGCATTTGCCCAGCGTTTGCGCCGTGCCTTCCGCACACACTGGTCGAGCACCGGCCCGGATTCCTTCGAATTAAAACCGAAGGAAACCTTGGAGATTCTCATGACAGGTGGACGGATGCATCACATCCGTCTTTTCGATGCAAAAGGCTGTATTGAGGCCGAAATGTCAGGGGAAATTGTACTGAAACCGGATATGCAGCTGGCTCAGGACTTTGATGTCCAGGTGATGAATCCAGACTTGAAATCCTGTGGGACGTTTTCTTTGCGTTGGATGATCTTGTCCATTTTGCTCCTACTTCTATGGCATACGCTTCGACAGGTTGTCTCTATTCATTTTGAACTGCATGCTGAAACTGGGGACTTTCCATGGTGGAGGGCCTTGTTGACGGGGATCAACAGCGCAGTGTTTTGCGGCGTTGGTCTAGGTGAGTGCGTCTCCCTCAGTTTTGCTGGCTTGCCACCCACATACTTAAGTCACTGTGTAGGCATCTTCGCAGGGACTCTGGTCTGTTCTGGATTGAGTGCGCTTCACGCGGCAGATGTGGTTTCATCAATCGTGGGTGGACTGGTTCTTGGTGCTGTGGGCTCAGGCATTTTGTATGTTCGAAGTGGACGCACATTTCCTGAACGCCGCTGGCCCTCATGTTTAGCCTTTGCTTTGGCAAACATCACAGGAACAGCTGGCCCTGGATTACTTGCATCCGTCATAATTTGGACATATACTTTCCTGCTTGACACAGGTCTGAACAGCGCTGCCACTTTATTCTTACCCATTGCAACTGCCCTGTCTGAAACTCTATGTGTCTTCTATGCGAAAACCATCTACTCAGCACTTGTGGTTGCAAAGCGGCCTGCAGTCCCTGGTGACACCGCCCTTGTGAATATGCCTTGGATGTTGATTGCAGCCCACGGCTGTGCAGAATCAGCACGGATGGTTGGCATGTTTTCAAGTGCAGTCCGAGACGGTGAGTTCACCTGGGTGGGTGCTGCATGCTTGACCTTCATGCTGAACGTTCTTTCTCGCCTGGGATGGCTGCGATGGCTGGCCTTTCAGTTCCTGAAAAGATCTTTTGGGGTTCGTACAGCAAGAGCCATTGCAGCACCTACGGCTTGGTCCAAGCTTCATGATGAGGTCAAGATCTATGTGGGCTACATCCGATACATCATCCCCCTAGCCCTTGCAGCTTCCAGAGCCATCTATTACCATGACATATCCTGGGATGGACCCTACATGCCCATCTTCAGCTTCTCTGCCGGCTGTGCTTTACTTTGCATTCTTCTTTTTGAAGCTGGGAATCCAATGATCGTCTTATTTTTTGGAAAATTCCTCAACCGGTTCTGCTGGGGTCTAAGCCAACATAGGTTTCGAGGCTGAAAAGCCACTCCCAAACATTACAAAGGTTGAACAGTTTCCTAGGCTTCGATGGGGTCTAAGGGCTTGGATTGAAAAGGTTTCACCGTATCTTGAGTTGGAGCTCTTAAATGGGGCTTATCATCCCCCAGGAGAATCACCCAAAAATGAGTTTTCGGCAGTGGATTTTTTTGATTTTTTTCCTGTCGCTTTTTGTCGCCCAGGAAATCTTGGAAGATGTGGTGGTCATCAACGAGTTCCTCCCAGTGAGCCCCATTCCAAAGGAGGTGCTCGAGAGCCAACCGAGCCGCACAGACGATCCCAGCAGCTTGGTCAGCGTGGAAGTTCGCCCCATGAAGTCTGACGAGGCTGACGAGGCTGGAGCTCCCCACAAGACCAAGCATGGGAATGTAATATATATATATATTATATGTATATATATATATATGATATATGTATATATATATATATGATATATGTATATATATATATGATATATGTATAATATTATATCATGTGAATCAGAATCAAATTCATCATATTCATCTTTCACAACTTGTGTTCCACCCATAGTTGCCAGGGCACGCCTGGTGTTCTCATGGTCTTGTTTGCACTTTCCGCCAGAAAACGATGTTCCAAAAGCTGGCCAGTTTTTTCATGGGCAACGAACTGATTGAACCACTCCTCTAAGCTTTCTAGTCAAGGCCTGAAAGCTAGCCGACATTGCTCTGCATGTTTTTGGTGTTCGACAAAAAGGTGCAACTCTTTGGTTGTAGCACCCCGGTTGGAGATGTTCTTTTCCCGTTCGATCCGCGCTTGGGATTTTGCGAATGTGCCAACAAATTTGTCCATCATTCTGGGATATTCTGGGTGCAGCCACCAGGAGCTTTGGCAACTGGAAGACTTTGACGCTGGAACTGCAACTGCAATGTCCGTGCATAAGCTGACTTCGATCTGCCCTCAGCCCGAGATGGTGGCAGTGCATTCCATCGGCAGTCGCCGATTCTCCTGGCATTCTCGGGTCCGTCGCGCGTTGGGACAGGAACGGGCCTTGTGCCCATCACTGGTCCTCCATGGCCTCAGAGAGATGAGTTTCGTTTCCCAACTTTCAGCTATCGCCTGTATCAGCGAGTTTACTTTAGGTTTTCTACACACGGTGATCGGCCCAGGCTACGCGCGTGGACTTTGTGAAACGGGCAACAACTTGCAACCGTTGTCAATTTTGTGGTTGCCGGTTCCAATTCAGTGCTAAGTTGCGGCGGGAGCCCTGCAAACTATTTAAATCTTTACATTGATATCTCTTTAAGAACTTTCAGACTTTTATACGGAAGTCGAGTGCTGTGGTGTTCAAGTAAAGGGATTTTCAACGAGAGACAACCATGAGCTAAAGTCTACATGCAACTGGGACGAACTTTTTGTTTACACAGGGTGTTTTATAAAACAAGACATACAGCACTTGAGGTTTTGCAGTTTCACCTTCGGGTATGGGTCAAAACTATCCCGGACTATCCACCAAAATGATATCTGACCATTTCTGATCTATGGAGGCATTGATACTATTGGTACTGTACCCATATTTTGACCCACATCACATACCCATATGGCCCATATCCGCTTACGTCACCGACGAAGGCCTTACATTATGGTGAAAAAAACCAGATGATTCATGACTCTTTGTCGAGACTTTGTCAGCTTGGCACGAAGCCAGTACGAGACCTGTTTTTTCAGCGGAAGAAGAAAAAAGAAAAAGACGGTGCATTCAGGTACCAAGTCTGTGGGGATGTCATGGGATGTCTTTTTTAGACAACTAGAAACAGGTTCTATCCAAACAGTCTGACAGTCGATCATCCCAAAACCGGAAATTTACAAATTCACTCGACGACGTGTGCTGAATCATGGAACACCTTGAAGTCTGGTGCACGACACATATTGCTTGTTTCTGATTGTCAGGCGATGCAGAAACCTGGCAATGCAGGGCTTGAGCCAAGGGGATGGACCGCTTCTGCAGGTGCGAAGTGAGGGTTTTTGGAGATTTTTAATGATTTTTAATGATTTTTAATGATTTCTGGTTTCCTTGGATGGTGAAGTGTATTTTGCAGGTCATCAAAGTTGCACAAAAACTTTCATGTAACATCTTAGAACATCATGTTCGGCTGGTGATTCGGGCTTCAAAGGACACGAAAAATCTGTTGTCTGATGTTTGTTGGAGTGAACCTCTCAAGAGCCGCATGGATTTGGCACTGGGGACTCTTGGCGTTGACGCTGGATTCAATTTGGATGCAGACCACAGCGATCAAAAAAGCGCATATTTGTGTATTTCCCAGGGGTGTTGTTCATTTCTATGGTTTGGGAATGAGCGATTGGTCTCAATCTTCATGAACCGGTGGATGGACAAGGATGGCCAAGGCACTTCTGCTTGGCTTTGATCGCCAAAGCTTTTGTTTAAATGCTGAACCAAAGTTCCCATGAATGATCAGATGCTTCCAAGCAAAGACAGAGGGATACTGGAACAACATGGAGCAACTGTTTTGTATGCTTGTTCCTGTGTCAGGTAACCCAGAAGCTGAAGGGAATGGAAGATTCCATCAGCGACCTCAATACGACCGTGATAGATTCTTCCGAAGGCAGCAAACACTGTGCACTTTGCATAGCAAGGTCTAAAGATGTCTAAGATGTTCTTGGTATTTGCCACTCTTGAAGTGATGATAGATTCACAGTGGCTGAAGTTGGAGGTGCAGCCGCTGCAGAAAAAGAACAGAAAAAGCAAGAACATGAGGTGGATACAACACAACACAACTGCTGAGAATGATTGAGGAATGCTTTGCTTTCCGTGATTTTGTTGGGAAGGTTGCGGAGATCCAAGAAACATTGGGCAACCTGAAGAATGAGACACAAGGAGCAGTCCCTCACAGATGGAGTGACAAACGGAGTGTATCGGAGTGCTTTGCATTTGTTTCCATGGCCGAAATGGAAGGAGAGCAGCGAAAAGACATGAAGTTTTCGGATCGTATCAGTCAGGTTCAGCGCTGAACGAAAGAAATCGCAGGGTTGAAATAATACAGAGACGTTGAATACAGTAGATTTGTTCAGATGAAAAGACACACTCAGACTCGCACACTTTTGCTTGGGCTGAGGTAGAGCAGAATGAGAAGAGCTTTTCAGGTGTTCGGCTGAACTTGAAGTTTGACCTTGAAGATCATTTGAAATGGAGTCTTTTGTTTTTTGAACGCCTAAGGTTCGATGGACAAGGATGGCCAAGGCACTTCTGCTTGGCTTTGATCGCCAAAGCTTTTGTTTAAATGCTGAACCAAAGTTCCCATGAATGATCAGATGCTTCCAAGCAAAGACAGAGGGATACTGGAACAACATGGAGCAACTGTTTTGTATGCTTGTTCCTGTGTCAGGTAACCCAGAAGCTGAAGGGAATGGAAGATTCCATCAGCGACCTCAATACGACCGTGATAGATTCTTCCGAAGGCAGCAAACACTGTGCACTTTGCATAGCAAGGTCAACTTCACCCAAGGCGGATGAATTTTGTTTGGAAAACAGGGGAAATTTATCACTGCAATATTTGTAGCGACCCAATTTTTGAAGATGAGTAATCATGATAAATAATTGCATTTTGGGTTGGTTTCAGACAAACCCGACTGAATGCAGGTGTGCAGAGTTTGGAGACAGAGATGTCGCGCGCCAATGTCTTCCAGGCCCCAAACGTGCCATTTTGCTCTGAAAATATTGGGAGACACCGGAGACACCCAAATCCCATCGGTTTTCATCATGTTCCCTATTCAGATGGCAATTTCTGTTGGGAGTTCCTTATTTTCAGGTACCAAATCCATTTTACATCGCTTAAAAACGAGGGAATGGGTTGTTTGAAACATGGACAAAAACCAAAAATTCATGGTTTGAACCATTCTCCCTATTAACATGTATATCAAGCATTGCTATTTTACGGTGCTATACCCGTGTTGACACACAGTCCCTGCGCCGGCTCACCAGGTGAAGCAAAAGGCGAAAAACTTTTCAGGTTTGCGGCTGATTTCTGCGCTGATCATTGAAGTGGATACTTGTTTTTGTTTTTTAGCTGAGGTTCGATGGACAAGGCACTTTGCCCTGGCTTTCATAGAGCTTTTCTTCACAAGCTGAAGGAAACATTTCATGAATGATCAGATTCTTTCACAACACAAAGCTGCTGAGAATGATTGAGGAATGCTTTGCTTTCCGTGATTTTGTTGGGAAGGTTGCGGAGATCCAAGAAACATTGGGCAACCTGAAGAATGAGGCACAAGGAGCAGTCCCTCACAGATGGAGTGACAAACGGAGTGTATCGGAGTGCTTTGCATTTGTTTCCATGGCCAAAATGGAAGGAGAGCAGCGAAAAGACATGAAGGAGAGCAGCGAAAACTATAAAACATCACCATAAACGGATGGTATAAAGATTCATAGAGAACCATCTCTTACGTTTACCACAATGCAAATCTGTCGGTTACACCTAAGAGGACCTAGGTTTTTGCACAGGTCACCCAGGTGCCTTTCAGAAGCACTTTTGCACCTCAGACTGTACTGGAAGCACCTGTTTTGCAAGAGCGAAATCCAACGCACATAGTTTTCATAGTTTCCATGGAGAGTTCGAAATCAATCCATCCACCTTTGTGACGCTCTGGAGGCTGGGCATTTGCTCAAAAGATTTCAAAATGCTGTTGGATGATGTGAAGGTCCGCGGGATTGCGACTGTTTGCACTGCTGGATTTGCGCATGTCCACATTTGCACCAGTTGTTACTGACAAGAATCCGTGAAACTTGAGTCCGAACATCCACAGAGAATGCTTGTGTCGAAGTCTTGCAACTTGACAATTCGGCATAGCTTCAGATTGTCATGTTGCGTTCTGTCTTTGTTCGCACTCAAGCGCTCAATCTGTTTGCAACCTGCCCGTTTCGCTGCCAAGCCTCGATCCTTTCCACGCGCAATGTGCCGCGGGAAGATTTGCTTCATTGCCATTCTCGCTTTGGCCCTGCACGCTGCGGAAGCGGCGCGTACTGGGTTGGAGACTTCGGCTGCCCTGACGGCATGGCCCCGAAAGTGCCAGGATATCAAGAAGACCCTAACTCCTGAGAGGCTGAGAGTGTGGGGACTTCGGAATGCAGAGAGGTGTTATTGTGGTGTTATCGGTCGCTATCCATCCCGCGGCTGCGGGGAATTTGAGGAAGTCGAAGTCCCCTCCATATATACCAAAGGCAAGTTCATGACGTTCCATTCCTTTCGCCTGGCAGATGCGGCCAGGAGCTGCGAATGTCTCACTGCCTTTGAAAAATCACAGGAGCAGCCTGGGGACCGAAAGTGCCGCGATATCAAAGGCACCGCAACTTCTGAGAAGCTGAAAGAGGAGGGAGTAATTGAGAGTGAAGGGATGTGTTATTGCAGTTTTGAGAAAAAATCTGCATCCGATGAGTATCCATCCGACGGCTGCGGGGAAGTGGAGGAAGTCAAAGATGCCGCCGGATACACGTGGCGTTCCTTTCGCCTGGATGCCGACACGAGCCCGGGATGCAAATGTCTCAATGCCCGGAAGTATGCCGCGCAGCGCTCCAGGGTGGTGGAGGCGGCGGCGGTGCGATTCTGCACGGCCGTCGTGGCGGAGATGCACCGCCGTTTCTTCTTTGCTGTGCACTCCGCCTTTTTGAAGGAAAACGGGAAGGAGTTGGGGGTGACCCCACAGGTCTGCCAGGAGGTCCTGACGGGGACCTTGGACGATGTCGGCACCCGTCAAAGCAAAGCTCTCTTCCATGACTTCCATGAAGCCAATGCACTCTCGAAGCACAATGGGACCAAGGGAATGGGTCGCCTAGACCCATTGGTCACAGAAGGATTCACAGCTTCCATGGAGCACCAAAAGTTGCTGCAGCACGTTTGCCAGGATGAGTGCAACGAGATTGTGAACGAAATCCAGAAAAACATCGTGAAGATGCATCGAGAAGATTTCAGTTTGCCTTTTGAAGACACCTGCGCCGACAATGTCGTGCGCAAAGTGGAGGCAGAAATGTTAGGCTGTTGTGGTCGTTCCTGTGGATGGAACGGCCGGAGCTGCATGTCCTGGCCCTTCCTGGCCAAGGGCGAAAAGGTCGAATGGCTGCAGCAATGTTGTGGCGAGTTCAACGTGCTGCAAAACAGCACCAGAGAACGCATGTGCAACTCGGTCCTGAGCCCCAGGCAGGTCCGCTTGGTCTCCAAATTTGATACCAAACCCAAGCAAGGCGACGTGGGTGGTGCGTACATGGGGCAGGACCCTCGGCTTCTTTGGGCAAAACCAGGCCTCGAAAAGTTCAGGAAAGAGCGGAACAGATTCAAGCAAAAGCCCAAAGAGAACCAGCCAGTGACCTCAGACTTCTTGGAAAAACACCCCGATGTCTACAAGGAAGGGCTTAAGGAGGGCTGGTTCCGGGAAGAGAAGGATCCTGAGGAAATGTCTTCTTTGGCCGAGATCGGGGCCAGCACCTGCCACGATTTGCAGAAGACGATGCAGAAGATGCAGCGTTGCTCCCCTGAGATGCAGAGGCAGGCTCGGGAGACTTGCCTTCGGCAAGAAGGATGGCAGGCCTCAGCCAAACCTGAGAAGGAGGACCTGGATGACGAGGATGACGAGCCCACCTGTCAGGAGAAGATGATCGATCCCAACTTAAATACACCCACAAAAGTTGCCACACCCGATGAGTGTTTGGAAGTCAACTTCACGGACATTGGGGAAACGAAGCGCATGTTCTTTGTGTACGATACCGCCAATCCAGATGACATTGTCCTCGAGAAGCCCATCCTATGCTTTCCAGAGAAGCCCATCGAATGCGACTTCGAAGAGGGGCGGAAAGTGAGTGAGATTGAATTCAATCGCGACAAAGGCTTTGCAGACTACATTTATTGGATCGATTTGCCTGAGAAGAAGAAGTCTGAGGGAGGCTATTGACATCTATTGACCCAGGCCGCGCCGTTTGGAAAAAGGAGTGCTTTGCCATGCTTTGGCTTTGCCCATGGGCTTGCAATGCACCTTGAGGTGAACATCAGGGCATCTCGTTCCGTGGTGCTTGTCTTTGGGGACTAACCATCTGAGCATGTTTGGCAGTTCTGGGCTCTGTGAACGTGATTCCTGTTGTGCCAGGTGATCCTTGAAGCCAGGAAGATTGTGTGGAGACGGCTCCATGGCATGGAGGCTGATCCGGAAGTCTGATTTCTTAAGTGTCTTAAGTCTTAAGTGATATCCACTTGCAAACTCAAATTGGCACAAATTAGCCATGTCCAACACAAGATCTTGAAAAATGGTTATCGATGGTCATCGTACATGTCCACCATTTCATACTTGTAGGAACCATGGATTGGAGATGGTTCTCTTATGCTTCCTCACCCAGTGACCGCTCTCGGAGGCAACAAGCGGTGGCTGCCAAGGCCAAGTGTGACAAGTTGTGTCTCATTGGGTGTGCACAATTCCTGACACTCTGGCATACTATGATTATGTTTTAGTAAAGAGCAACGTCCAGGTTTGCTGGGTTTTCTTTGTATATGCCTGCTCCTGCAGTGGTGAATTCATGAACCCGCACATATTGCGTTCTCAACGTGCCATGGATGTGCCTTCAAAAAGTTTCTTAGTTGTTTCTGCCAAACCTTCCAAGTGCATCGTGTTGTGCTCAGTGGCTCAATGCTGTTTCCAGTATGTCGATGCAGTGTGCAGCGTGCCTGACCATGCGCGTCGGCTTTCTATTGGTTGTTGGCCCAGTCGTTACATATGCTTTCCGCGTGAAAGATGCCGTGCTGGACATCTTAGAGGTTCAGGGAGACGACCGATGTGTGTTCACAGCAAGGCCGAAGCTCGGCTCAAGGCCATGGTGTTGATGTGGGATCACTTCTGTACAACAGGGATAAAGATGGACAAAGTATCAACTAAGAATGATATCCATGACATACTGCTGATATTCCCTGAGAATTATAATATAATGATTGTTGGCAACATGGATTGAGGGCAATCTTTTTTGAATTCCTTTTCACCCTGCGAAGGGCTCTCAACGAGGACACTAAAAACACATTGCTTTGTCAGCCAAGGGATTATCCTGATGATTTTGAGTGCCAAGTATTTTGCAGATCTGGCTATATTTTTTTTGATCGTTGCTGGTTTATTTGGTATAGTAATTCGCAATGAGCCCGCAGCTTTGCCTACACAGAATGACAAGCTGGTTCAAGTTCAAAAAGCTGGAACACCAGCTGGTTGGCTTCTGGTTTTTCTAATCTAGCTTTCTACTAGTAAATACCCTCTGGTAAACTAACATAGCTATTGAAAATCACCATTTTTAATGGGAAAATCCACTATTTCTATGGCCATTTTCAATAGCTATGCAAACGTTTACCAGAGGGTACTAGAAGTGTTCCTGCAGGTCCAAGATTTTTTTGGGTGACCTCCACCAGCAGGTCCTGGTTGTTGATCAAGATCGAATCGAAAGGCCTGGTCGACCTCGTAAAATGGAAATGATGGGCTTGGAATTTGGTGGGACCCTATGGGCTCAAAGTATTTTTGGGAACTTATAGTGAGTTTAGTGTAGTTGTTTAGTGTTCCAAAAATGGATCCCAGCCTAAATAAGTTGTTCAACTTATTTGAATCCCAGCCATTTAGAGTTGGGAACCATTGTATTTAGTGTGGGAAAGCCTTCACTCTAAATGGCTGGATTCAAATTGCAGAAATCCTAGCCGCTAGCCATTTTGTCCTGGGGACAGGTGGACCTGGATGAGGGCTCAGCTGAATCATTTCGGGCTTTGTTAAGGGGGGATATCCTAAAAACGGCCGTTTTAATGAGAACATGATATGATGACAAGATGCTGATATACCATGAGAGTTTGCGGTTCCAACTTTTGAGACATACCCGGTATGATGCAGTCTCTTGATCTCTTGATGCATCTCGGGTATCCTCTCGAAACCCAAGCTGGCAACAGCAAACATCCTACTCAGATGCAGATGAGCTTCATGCCACTGAAAGATGGCACAACAATTTGCCATCACCATGTTGATCTGAGGGTACTGTAGTGTATTGAATCAACTTCAGCTCACCCAACGCTGACGAGTACCCACAGAAATGGCTCGCACAACCCCTGTTTCAATGATGGCAGGACTTCCGTCAAGGCAGTTTCAAGACGCCCTGATGTAGTGTCCCGGTACAAACACCTGCTGCTGACGGAAGAAATGCGAAAAGAGCCACTGCAGTACCATTGAAAGTTCACAAAGTGCGCTAGACACTGGCCACTTTTTGATCTCTTTCTGTCACTGCTTGAAATCCGTGAGAAGAAAGGATCTTTGGCTTAAATTCCGTGGTGTTTTGCAGAGAGGTATGCTGAGCATAGATTTCAGCGGTTCAGGTTTGGACAGTCGATGACTTCTTGCCGCAAATTTTGTGCTTCAGCATTTTTTAGCTAGGTGTCTGTTTGGCTCAAAAACTGGTATCACAGGGACTACGTTTGTCAAGATTTGATTTTACTGAATCCATATTGTGGTGACAGTGGTGTATTTTTTGTAATTTTAGTGAGTGATTTTGAGCCAGGCCGATTTTAATTCTATGTGCCCTTCTATGTTCGCCCTGGCGCTGGCCTGTGCCTACGGTGCCAACTCTGCAGATGTTGAAGTCGTTGCAGTGGGGGCTGAAGTTTGGAAATTGGTTGGGGATGACGCTTACACGGCTTCAACTTTCATGGACTTTGTGCTCTACCAAAAGCAGACCTTTACAATGAGGAGTCTCTCATTGTCGGTGACAAATGTCAGAAGTTCTTCGCAACCGTTCTGATTTCTCCCTGAAGCTGAATGCCAGAGGTTCTGCATTGAAAACAATGCGGCCCTTGGTGAGTGTCCTAAGGGAGCACTTTTTTGCCAGCACCACAGAATTTTTGGTGCTCCATTGCCACCTTGTCATACGACATCGACACAAATGCTTTTCCCTTTGATTATCAAGATTTCAGAATTGAAGGTGTATGGCCCGAGTTTTCCCCTCGGTCCGCTCATTTGGGGTTCTCGTGTTGCCATCACTTTAGTGGGCTTCTTCGCACTTGCCCACGGGCGGCTTTGTGTAACATTTTCAGCTGGCTGCCTTGGTTTGGGGTTGTCCATAAACCCCCTTTCAGTGCACCTTCAACTGGCAATTGATTCTTCTTGCTTGTGGAATTGTGTACTTTTTGGTCCAGCTGCTGCACATTTTGCCTTCTGGTTCCAATTCTCATTTACAATTTGCAATTCGTTTTTGATTTTTGCATTGGGGCTCTTCATTCACTGGTGCTGCACCGACCTTACAGGTGGCCTTTACCGGCACTAACTCCTTAACTGGTTCGCCCTGGGAGTGTGCAGTGGTTTATGGGTTTTCAGGTACAGTGGTTTTGGGTGCTCAGTGTATTCATTTTTATTTTTCAGAGTGGCGCTCTCGACTCAGCGCAGATTAGAGAGAAGGAAGCGAGCAGCAGCTCGTCGCAGGTGGTGGTTGCACAAGCACGGACACATCCGTTTGTCGGTCTCTCAGCTTCACCATTTGCGGGCCACTTTGGCCAAACATCACTCGCGGGATATCACTCACCTTCGCCTCATTTCCTTAGAAATGAATGCAGATTGGGATGGCCCGTGGAGGTGTTCATCGTGTATGAAAACAAATGGGAAAAAAGCTGCCTTTTGCGATCAGTGTGGAGATTCGTGGCGCAATGGAACTCCTCACAAGTCACAGCCACAGCCCGAAGAGGCATCGGGCTGGACGTACAATCGCTGGTCAGATTGGCAGAATCAAGCACAGCAAAATTGGGAAAAGTCTTCCTCTTCTTCAAGAAGGTCATCCAGAAAGCATCAGCCCAAACCCAGAACGGCACGTCGACCACGACGGCCGAAGGGCAACAATGCTCAGTCGAACAAAGGAAGAGGCAAAGGGCGCAAAGGGCAAGGGCGTGGAGATGGGCAGCCATCAGCACTGCCTCTACCACCCCCTCCAGCCCCGCCACCGTGGCCGACTCTCGATCGGGCCACATCACTGGTCTCAGCTGTAAATACAGTGCCAGTAGCAGATTCAACAACATCAGCTGCAACTCAGCAGCTTCAAGCCGACAACAGAGAATTTGCAAGGCTCCTTCGAGATGCCTATCCAGATGCCCAAACGAGGCCTCCCGAGGCCACAGCAGCCATAGAACGTGCCGAACAAGGAATGACCAAAAATGTCACAAAATCATTGCACAGTGCCACGAAGGCATTGGACAAAGCCCAGAAGTTGCTAGCGGAAGCAGCCGAGGCCCGTCGGGTACATCGAAACAGTTGGCTTGCCCATCTCTCAGAAAGTATCAAGACATGGGAGACACAGCTGGAGTCATACCGACGGCATGGAGCTGCTTTGCAAGAGCTTGCCCAAAAAGCTCGTGCCGACATTGCAGCTGCCAGAAGCGACATTCAGCGGCTCAGCACTCAAGAGCCTGGCAACCAGGCGATTGTGGCAGCTTCTGCGGCCATTGCAGAAGAAGGACAGACAGAGGATCAAACAGATGCAGACGAAGAGAAGCTGCGTACACAGCTTCAAGGGATTTTGCAGACATGTGCTGGCTCATTAGGGGTTACAATTCCCGCACCTGCAGATGTCCAGACAATTGCCTCGGACGACGATCACGATGGCGAGCGTGCTCATCACAAACGTCCCAGATCTGTCGAACCCGGTGCTGGTCACACAATGAAGTGACCGCAGGCAGTGCAATCGCATGTCCAGCAGTGAATGGGTTGCATGATGCCGAGCGCCTTGGGGAGGTTGGAAGCGTCGCTGATGCCTATGGTTTTTGCTTTCAGCAAGACTGTGCAGCATGCCATGCTTTGACCATTGATCCCCTCATTCTTTTGCAGTATCGTCACACGGCTCAGTACGAAGACTCCTTCACCAGTGTTTTTCGTGCCATTAGTAAGGCTCAGAAGCTTCGATTTTCGGTTTTGTGCGATGAATGGAGCGGCAGATCCTATCCTGTTCCTTGCGATGGATTTAACCATATCCCCAGTGAAATGTGCATCGGTTTTCATCAGTGCTCTTCAATTGCTGCCAGGTTTCCCAAAGATGATGCTAAATCAATGGGTCCCTGTTGTCCAGGCCGAAAGCATGTGAAGTTTAATCCCCGGGTTATTGTATGTCAGGATGACAGTGTGCTTCCTGTTCATCATACAGAGATTGAAGATTTTCATCTTTGGCCGGGCAAAACATGGCAACTCCGTAGGACCAGGAGTAGTCATCGATGTGCGTTTGTCTGTGATGTTTCGAAGCTTTATGCATTCTTGGATCCGTTGGTGTTAGTGCCTCCGTTGAGCCAGACTGCAGTTTCACACGATTGCCTATATATGTCCCAGGAACCGCTGTCGTTTTCGGCCGTGTTGATCCGGGAATCACCTAATGTTCCAGGTCTTCAGGTGTCACCTAATGTAGCTGTGCAACCAAGTGCCCATGTTGACCTTCACCAGCACGACCCCTATTCAGAAGTCCATCCAAGATTGATTTTGGATGACATTACCAATTCGAACTATGATTTGACTGGCACGCAACCTGGCAGTGATGTCTCTTCTTTCATGCAGTGCAGTGGCAAGCTCTGCAAAGAATTTAAATCCTTGCCTAATGCTGAGGACCCTGAGGATCTGATTGCAGCCTTTGGGCACGAACAGGCTGCCATGCCTGCAGACCGCTCCAGTGATGAAGGGATTGATGCCCGGTCGGCTGCCAGTAGCAGAGATGTGTCCATTGATGATTCTGAAATTGCTCCGCCCAGTTCGTCTGGCTCACGTCAGGATGCTATTTTGTATCACCTTACCGAGGCTCCTTTGAGGGTTTTCCTGGCCTGGTCTGATTATGATTCCATGATTGACGAGATTGCCAGGCATTATGGACGGAATCCGATTGA
Source organism: Cladocopium goreaui (assembly GCA_947184155.2). Classification (NCBI taxonomy): domain Eukaryota; class Dinophyceae; order Suessiales; family Symbiodiniaceae; genus Cladocopium; species Cladocopium goreaui. The sequence continues at coordinate 110,332 of CAMXCT020000943.1, forward strand.
CATCATAGATGCATATGAAGTTGAGCCTTCCCCCGCTGATGCGCCAGATGGGGTTGTCTCCATCATAGTCCACATGTTTGCCGACATTGCAGTTGGCCAGTCAGCCAAATTGGCTTTGTTAGATGTTGATCTGCATGGCCACAGTTTTGAAGCGAACTACGCAGTTGGCCCTATGTCCACTAGGTCAGTTGTTCGTCTTCCAACTCAATGCACACGTGATGCTGTCTTAGTCACTGCCAATGTAGACAGATACTGTCGTCAAGAGGATGACGCCTGCTTTGTATGGCATGGACACTCTCGTTGGCATGACGATGACTTCCAAGTGCGTCGCCTCTCTCATGGAGCATATTTTCGGGTCGCTGTTCCTCCGACACAACGATTTGTTTGCACTACACAAAATGCGGTTGAAATGGCCCAGCGTGTGCTATCTCATCAAGAGATGATAGATCAGCTTACAGGTGCGGAAGTCATCTCTGATGCATCGCCCACTTTATTGTCTGAGGCGGAGTTAGCTGATCTGGCAACACCGAACATTGTGAGTCAAGAGGTTGACATCATGCATGCTATGCAGATTAGTTGTGCAGTCGGCCATGTCCCCCAGCCTTCATTGGATAGGGTCGGGCAGAGGTCTGAGTCAGCTTGTGTGAACTCTGGTGCTCCCGTTGGTATTGTTGCAGGTTCGCTGCCTCATGACATGTTGGATGATTTATCACCAGCCCAGTCACCGGCAAATGTGTTTCAATTTGATCCAGCCGCTCCGGTCTTTTTCCCAGGTGCCTTTGATCCGGCTTTGCAAGATGAGAATATGTTAGAAATCTTTATGCAATGGCAAGCTGCTGCAGATGCTTGGGAAGATGAGATGGTCTCGGCCAAGTTTCTGACATGGCGGGTCTCTCCTGCAACTGGCAAACGGCATTGTGTGAGTAGTCGAGAAGTTTGTTTGTATGAGGATTTTGGATCGTGGCGTCGCAGGATTCTGCAAGCATGGGCTGATGAGCAATCTGCCAGCTCTGATACCCAGATTATTGCTGTGTTGCCGCCACCACCTGACATGGAACCTGGTTTTGCAGGCCACATTATTCTTCAACAACATGCGTTAGAGACTCACTCACCAGTTTTGACCACTGTTTATGACCCTGCCATTGCGGATGGTGCGCCCCAACGACAAGTTCATGTGTTTGCCGATCAGTCCATCCCGGAAGACATTATCTTTTTTCTTGGATATTCTCTTGATTGCCCAAATATTGCACAGTGTCAGGTACGTATGCGTGGACACGATCTGCCTGCCCTGACCCCGTTTCCTGTCCGATCAGGAGATGTTGTTGAACTGGTTGTGCAAAGGCTCTTTTTGCCGGCAAATTGGTTGCCTCCTTTCATCCCAATTATTGTCACTCAAGACACGACCAGCTTGCTTCAGCTCACAGTGTCGCGGCCTAAAGTTGCTGATGCCAATCAAAAGCTACCATTGGACTCCCAGAGTTCTCCTCGACATGAAGTTGTTCAGCATGTTTCCAAGTTTTGTTGGTCATATCAGCACGACTCTTTTCCAAAGCAATGTAGCTTCACTGAAGAGTTCTTGCGTACGGTGCGGGCCGTTCAAAATGCTCCTGAACCGGAGGGTCCGCCGCCACCAGTAACCAACATTGATGCAGGCCAGAGTTTTGTCCTCAATGAGCTTTGGGATCTTGCTCAAGCCCAATCTACTCAACCAGTAGGCAATCCTGAGCCTGCTATTCGAGTTGAAACTTGGTTTTTGGATCACAATTTTCGAGATCGTTGTTACAATTCTCGGGTTGTGCTTCTTTCTCTGGTCAATTTTCATGATTGGTCGCGCTTAATTATTCAGGAATGGCGTGATCATGTTCGTGTAGCGGCAAACATTGAGTTTTCTTTGGTTTACCCTGCACCCGAGACAATTGATCCAGCTGCAGTTGCACAGGTCATTTTGACGCAGTCTCCCCAGTCGGAACTTCGTAGCATTGTGATGTCCATTTATGACTCAGAAAGAGCTCAGCAGCCGCCATACACCTTTGCTATGACACATGGGTCTCGTTTGACGCTTGGCAGTGTTTTGGAAGATGTTCGGTTGACCCGGACTTGTCCTCCACATAAGCCTCAAAATGAGTGCACCATCTGGCTTGGAGGAACTGCCATTCCTCCTTCCAGTCAAGTTTTTGTCCGCAGCGGTAATGCATTCAAACTTCGCATCAATCGTGGTATGCGTCTTGACTTGCAATCCCTTCTGCGGCTTCCTGACCACCTGTTGAGGCAGCAGCTGCAGCAGGCTATTTGGGGTGAGATCTATCACAGACCTGGTAGCCCCCCAGAGGTTGCAGGATCCAGTGGTGTAGCAGCGTCATCGACTGGCTCACCTTACATGGCTTTTACACCGCAGGCTGTGGTACCAATGGAGGTTGACCACAGGCCTCCTTGGCTCACTGCTCTCAATCATTTGTATGTGCAATTTGCCGCCACTGAAGTTCAGGAAGAAGGTCCAGTTCTTTATGTGCAGACCTGGTACGTACATGGCGACGGTCATCTTTGGTGTCGTGAACCCAGGCCAGTTAGGCTCACGAGCTCCATTTTGTCCTGGCGGCAAGATCTGGTGCAAGTGTGGAGTCATCGCCTGATTCCCCATGAACCGCAAGAGTATTGGGTCGTTCCTGTCGCTCCGAATGTTGCCAATCAAAATGTCGACGTGCATGTGGTCTTGTCGCAAGGTCTAATGCATAACCAAGCGGCTGTGTTTTTCACGGTTTGTCCTGGGCCAGATCCCGCACCATGTCCTGTTCATGCTGTCTATGTTTTGCCTAGTCGCATTACTGTCAATGACATTGTCCAGTTGCTCGTTCCTCATGCGTTCAGGTCATTTCCCTGCACTGTACACCTTCGTGGTGTTGCATATGGTATTGGGGAAGTGCTTACTCTTCTGTCAGGTGATCAAGTGCAGATCAGGTATGACACCTATGCAGGTGACGCTGAGGATGACAGTGCTGACGCGTTAGGGTTGTTGCAGACAAGGGCTGAGAGGACTGTGACACCATTGCACCAGAACAGCAGTGTTGAAAACGGGGTTCATGTATTGCTTGAAGATGCCCTTGAGGATACGCTCAGTGACATTTGTGACAAACCGTTGTCATTGTCTGTTGCCCTTGCATCTGTGCCAGGCGATTGGGTTGTATGTGCATGGGAATTGCCACACGGACTGACTGATACAAAGATTGTACCCCACCACGAATTTCAGGCTGCATGCCTGACTGCGGATTTTCAGACCCGCTTTGGTTTCTTGGCTCCTCCATCACAGCTGTTTCAGGTGAGATTTTTGCGCGAGAGCTGGCATATAGCACGCGATGGATGGCACATTGGGTCCTATCAGGTCCCGCCAATTGGACGTGCAGTGATTTTGACTGTCAGATATATGCATGACGGCGCGGTCTATGGTGTCGTAACGGTACCAGATGTGCTTGACTGCCGGCAAGTCAGGCAGATCTTCTCTGTCACGCATGGGACGTTCATTCGCTGTAATGGTTGTTTTGCGTCTGGGTGGATCCATTTTTCCCATGGAGATGTGCTTGAGTTTCATGCGGCCACAGTGCATGCCGGGATTCCAATCAGTTTGACTCATGCCAGGGTTCAATTATGTCTGGAAGCCCTGCTTCCAGGTCCTTCAGTGCCATTCGTTGAAGACCAGGATGCAAGTTTAGTGATTTGTGAGCCGGACCTCCGTTCAGATATCTGTAGCAATGGCAATTGGATGTTTTCATTCTTGCCGGAAGGTCTTGACTTGCATTCGGCCTCGTATGCTGCCCTGTATGATCAATCATTGCTTCCTCCTTCGCCCATAGTCTCTCTTGAGCTTTATGTGGATGGCGCCACTGGTCTGCATGACTCGGCTTGGGCTGTTGTCATCGTTGCTTGTACCCCTCATGGCAGAATTTTCAGAGGCTGCATCTCTGGTGTTACTCAAATTAATCCAGCTCAAGAGGACTGGCTCGGAGCAACCTCACACACAAACATCGATGCGGAACTTACAGCAATGAGTGTAGCAACAGCACTTGCATTGTTTGCATCTAGGGATTATTCCATTTGTGTGCGTCCAGACTTGTCACTTAGTCGTCAAGTTGCTCTGTGTCAAGTGACTTCCAGAGGTAGCAAGCCTTTAGTGAATACTTTGCAAGCCCTTGCTCAAATGATGGATGACCAAGTCAATATTCAAGAAGTACGAGCTCATAGTGGTGACCCATGGAATGAGCTTGCTGACAGTATTGCCAAGTGGACAGTTCGAAATGCGGTTTCTCTTGGCTCGGTCCCATGGGGTCCCCTGCATGCTTTGTCAGGTTCTCGCACTGATTGCAATTGGAATTGGCTGGCACATGCATCTGCTTCCTATCAGGCCACGTTGCCACAGTTATATGGCAATGCAGTATGGCAACCTATGCCCCCATCACTGCGTGTACCAGTTCAAGCACAGGCTCCAACACATGAACATCCTAGCTATACGCTTGATTTCAATGTAGTCACTTTCAATGCCCTGGCCCTTGACGAGGCTGATGCGGCCACTCGCCTTCCAGGTCCCAGGTCTATTCGAGTTGATCACCAGTTTCATCATCAATCCTGTGCCATTATTGGTATTCAGGAAGCGCGAACTCCTGAAGGCCGAAGAGTTACTGATCATTATCTCATTTTGGCATCCGGTTTTGCTCAGTGTGGGCGTGCTCGACATCATGGATGTGAACTTTGGCTGCATCGCACTCTTCCTATTGCCAAAACTCCTTCTGGAGATGTTATCACGATGCAGGCTTTCCAACCAGTGGTCCTTGTTGCTAATGCCAGGGTCTTGCTTGTTCGACTCCAGGGTCCTTTCGACCTGTATGTATTGGTCGGACATGCACCTTGTCTTTCCGATGACCGTCCTCTTGACCAGATTGCCCAATGGTGGACAGATCTCGAGTCAGTGCTTGTGCAGGTTGACAAGAGTTCATCCCTGGTATGCTGCGTTGATGCAAATGCCCCACTGGCTGATTCGACTACCAAGTTCTATCAGCAACATCAGGCTGAGGCGACCAACCGCCCTGGAGCCCTGTTCCAAGAATTCTTGTTGAGGCAGGAGTTATATGTGCCGTCTACGTTTTCCTTCCACTCCGGGGATGGACCCACTTGGAGGCACCCCAATGGCTCCAGATTGCGCCGTGACTATGTGCTGACTAATGAGGCTGCGTTTGCACTGGTTGATGCTTCATGGGTTTGGTATAATTTTGACGGAGGCTTTGGTCATCAGGATCATTTTCCAGTTGTGCTCTCTTTCAAAGGTGTTTGGGCTTGTACCCCCCCGACTTCTAAGTTGCGGTGGGACTTTGATAAGATGCGTGATCCCCAAGCACGTGCCGCTTTTGAAAGTGCCCTACGTACCATGCCTCTGCCTGCTTGGCATGTGGATGTTGACACGCATGCCCAATTGCTGGAGACCAATGTTGTACAGCTTGCACAGCAACATTTTGGCAAACCGCCCAAAGCTCGCCATCGACCAATCCTCACCGAGGCGACACTAAATGGTATCTTCCTGAAAAGGCAGGCACTAGCCCTCTTTCGATTGGAAGTTGACAGGCATGATTCCCTTGTAGCGGCTGAGCTCAAGGTCCTTGAAAAAGACTTGCGTCTGATGGTACGCCGTGATCAACAACAATGGTATGCTCATTGGCTGGAGGACATTGATCAGGTTGCCTCCCATCATGATGTCGCGCAATTGTATCGCAAGTTGCAGAGGCTAGGCCGTCGCAAGAACTCACTCGACAAAGGGCCTAGGCCATTGCCTCAATTGAAAGATTCACAAGGAGGCAAGGCAACCTCTTTTGAACAATGTCAGCAAATTTGGTGTGATCAATTTGCCGCTCTTGAGGCCGGGCTTCATGTCAATGATGCCCAGTTGCAGCAGCTTCATGTGCAGTTGTCCCCTGGGCAGTTGTGTGATCCTTCGCATCTCATGTCCTCTCATGACATCTTGGCTACAATTAGGCGTATGAAGTCTGGAAAAGTTCCAGGTCCAGGATTGCTTCCCATTGATGTGCTCAAAGCGGGAGGGTATGTAGCTGCTCAAATCCTGCTTCCGCTCATGACCAAGGTTCAGACTCAGGTCCGTGAACCGTTGTCTTGGAAGGGGGGGTTGCTTATTCCCCTTTTTAAGGGCAAGGGATCCCCGCAGGAGGCTGCTTCTTACCGTTCGATCTTTATCTCTGATGTTTGTGGAAAGATTCACCACTCCCATGTTCGCAAAGCACTTGTTGATACGTGGAATACGCATGATGACCTTATTCAACAGGGTGGCCGTAAAGGATGCTCGACGGATATTGCCCACCATCTTTTGCATGGATATTTTGCTTGGGCTCGTTCGCAGACAGTTTCTTGCGCCATGCTTTTCGTTGACTTGCATGCTGCATTCTATACTGTTGTGAGATCCATGCTATCTGATCAGCCTCTTCATGATGACCTGCTCTGTCATGCCATGCAAGTGCTTGGAATTCGGCCGCACGACGGGCATGAGATTCTTCAGTGCATTCGCCATGACAATGCCACGAGTGGCCTTGATGACCATGCTCACAGGATCATGGTAGATATGTTTTCAGGTACGCATTTTCAAATGAAAGGAGTTGCCAACCCAGTAGCTACATTCCGTGGGACCCGTCCTGGAGATCCAGTAGCAGACATTCTCTTCAATATGGCGTTTCGTCTTATTGTCTTAGATGCACGCACCAAGTTCCAAGGCTGCAACAATATGCCCTTTCTTGGCTCTCCTGAGACATGTCAGAATCTGGCTCAGGTTGCAGACATGCCACCTTCAGGGTTTGCAGAGGTAACCTTTGTTGATGACATTGCTTATGCATTGCATGCTCCGCGTGCTGAGCAGGTTGTCACGGCCTTGCAGACAGTAGCCTCTTGTCTGCACGATGCAGCCACTTCGCGTGGTATGCAGCTCAACTATGCTGCTGGTAAGACTGAGGCGATGATTTTCTGTGCAGGACCCGGTTCTCGTGCAGTGAAGAAGCAGCTCTGGCATGATTATGCAGGAGCCTTGCCCATTGTCACGGAACATGGCACCCAGACATTGCGCCTTGTGCATTCATACAAGCACCTCGGCTCTTTTCTTCAATGTCAAGCAGTGGTACATAAGGATGTCACATTTCGGGTTGCACAAGCAAGAAAAGCATTTGGGCAGCTGGCTCGGCCTTTTTACTCAAAACGGAATGTTGGGTTGGCCACGAAGACGTCAGTTTTCTCTATGCTTGTTGTCTCTCGCCTTCTCTACAATGTACATGTGTGGGCTTGGGTTACTGATGCCGATGTCTCCAGATGGTCCAATGGAATTCGAGAAGCTATTGGTAGGCTAGTTCGGCCACTGCTTCATCAGATTCATGCCTTTCATTTCACAGTTGCAGAATTGTGTGGACTTGCGTCCTTGCCTGGACCTTGTGATCTTCTGCATGCCAACAGATTGCGTTATTTGAAGCGCGCCATTGCTGCAGCTCCTGAGCTGCTTTGGCGCACTTTGTTTGCCAATACCGCAGATACTGCATGGATGGCGTTGCTGCAGAGTTCTTTTGTCTGGCTCATGAAGCACTATCCGGGAAATTTTACCCTCCCTGCAAATGATGTTCATGCGTGTCTCCAGTATGTTGCAGTTGATGAACGCTGGATTGGTCGAGTGAAACGAGCCCTTGCCTCGGCAGTTAGGTACCATCGAGCAGCCGCTCAGGGCCACTTGTGGTCCTTGAAGGTAGAGCGTGATCTGCAAAGTTTTGCTTCTTCGCAGTTGCTCCCTCGTGATAGTTGTGCTGCTGCGTGGTCTTGTCTGCAATGTAGTGCTACTTTTGACACCAAAAGGGCGTTAGCAGTTCACTCCCGACACATGCATGGGTATCAGCAGATTATCAAATACTTTGTGCTTTCAGATGAGTGCAGTGCATGTGGTAAGAAGTTCTTTCAGCGGTGTAGAGCTGTGACTCATGTTCGACAGTCTGCCAAATGTCGCGATGCCTACCTTGCATGCTTTGTGCCAGCAGCGCAAGAGGTTGTGGCGAAGTTGGATGAAGATGATCTTACATATGCACGTGAACAAAGAACCCATGGCTGGAGGCCTTCCAAAGCCTTCCTCCCAGTCATCCGTATCCCTATGCCATGTTTGCCAGCTGCTGGTTCGGAAGATGCGAGACTTTTGCGCGAGCGGTGGGCTCGGCGAATTCCCCATCCGGGTACTGGTTTTCATGCATTTGAAGGCATCCGTGAGCATTTGCCTACAGTTGGACTTGATGAGGATGACATTATCCCCTTCCTTGGGCATGTTCCTGCGCATGGAGATCCTGGGCACGCAGGTGTCTATCAAATGTATGATCTTGCTGCAGAAACAGCTCGCCTACATATCCAATGTTTTTTGTTTATACATTTTTACAGCGGATATAGGAGAGAGGGTGATTTGCAACATTGCCTTGAAGCTCAATTCCAACAAGGCACTGCCCAGGTATACTGCCTGTCGATCGACATTTGTTTGGCGAAACAGCGATCAGATGTCACAGACCCCAGTACGCGGAGTTTCTGGGTAGAGCAAATGGCCAAAGGCCAGATCCTGGGCATTGGTGGAGGGCCAAGTTGCGAAACATGGTCCGCTGCTCGGCATATGGCCAACGGGCCGCCGCCCGTCCGGAGCTATGATGAGCCATGGGGCGTGGCAGGGCTTAGGAAGGCAGTTGCTCAGCAGGTTGATGTTGGCTCCACTCTGGTCCAATTTTTGCTGGATTTATTGGTGATAGCAGCGCGGTTGGGACTGTGCGGATTTTTGGAGCACCCGGCTTTCCCTGTATGGCTTGCACGTAAAAAACCAGCATCCATTTGGACGCTACGAGCGTTTCGATGTTTTGCACGTCTTCAGTGTGTCCAAGTGGTGACATTCGATCAATGCACTATGGGGCTATTAGCCCAGAAGCCTACCACATTTGTGGTGCTTCGGCTTCCGGCACTGGTCGATATGATTCAGATGTGTGGACGTCGTGGACGCTGCAATCACATTGGAGGACATCAACCTTTGAAGGGACGACAAGACAATGGACAGTTTTCCACTGCGAGGGCAAAGATTTACCCTCGGCAGTTGAACCTTTCTATTGCCCTCGCTGTTTGTCGATTTTTGTCTGACCGCCATATGAATGAAGCTGGCCAGATGTCGACACAGCTTGAGGAATTAGATTCCACCGAAGTGGTCGACATGCACACAGTGCAACCTGACTACCATGGATAGGTGGTGCATGGCTGGCAAGGTCCAAGCACGAATCGTGCAGCAGTCGCAAAGTGTCAAAGATTTCAGAATTGACCTTCAGGATGATGGCGCACCGAAGAGAAGGTTCTGCTACCTGGATTGGTTGTAAAGCCTATGTTCGACAAGGATGTGTGGTCAACGCCTGAATTTAAGTTTCAGCAGGGCTCTCAGTGTTATCCTCCTTGCACATCAGACCTTCAAAGGCGTTCCAAGTGTTCCTTCATTTGGCGCACAAAGAGATCTTGGCGCAAGGCCATCTATCGCTACTGCGTCGTACCGCTGGGGGTGGTGATACTGTGCGTGGCCGTGCTGACAGTTCCAGGTGCCAAGGATCGCTTGACAGCTGCAGTGGGATTGATATGGACCATCAACAGCTACTATGGCACCGTGCATGTACTCAGCTTGCGATCCAAGAAGATTGGCCTTTTCGAAAACTTCGTGGGCTGGAATTACTTGGTCGTTTTGGTCGTCATCATTGAGTCTCTCTACTGGATGTGGACGCATCGCCAAAAAACTGCGGCTGCTTCCGTGGCTCCAGATGTTGAGGCTGCGGGTGTTGTGGCTGTGCCTAGCACTGAGGCAGCTAAGGCTGCCAAAGCTGCTGAGGCTAAGGCTGAGCAGGCTGTGGCTGACAGATTTCGCGACAAACTCGACCTGGTTATCCGCTGTCTCATTCTCATCTTCACAGTTCTGCAAGTCATCGCAGTAGCATACATTGCCAACGGCATTCTCTCCGACTTCTTGCGCTCCTGCCTCTTTTGGTTGCAAATCTTCTTCTTGTTTTGTGTCGGGCTTTCTGTGATCCTGTTGAAGTGCAGCTGGATCACCTTGATGTCGATCCTGCAGATTTTGGCCAAAGGACGTCCCCCTGTTGACGTCCGAGACGTTCATCAGGAGCTGGGACAAGCGATCTGGATGAATTATAACGACGTCATGGGGACGTCACTGTGAATGAAATGATATTACTTTGGGTATTTTGAGGTTGACTATATCAATCAATAGTCTGATTTCATTTGATTTCACTTTTCTGAGATACTATAATTTACCCAGACAAAATTCGTCTAAAGAAAGGCCACAAAAAGAGCCATGCATAGCTGAGTTGGCTATAAAAAGCTGTTCCGCTGCGCAAGCCTTTGTGTTATCTCATGTTTTCTCCCCGAGTCACTGAAGTTGCGAGGGTTTCGCCGAGTTGCGACACCGCTTGACCTCTTCCAAGTTCGGGGGCGAAGCTGTGACAACCGCAGAAAACTCGGCTGTGAATTGACCGATCCAAATGGCAGGAGATGGCTGAAAAACGAAACATGTCGCCGAAAAAAGTCACATGTTTACCATCCTCAAAATCTAGAAAAACATATGACCAATCAAAATATATCAAAATATGAGCAATCTTTGGCAATTGATTTTCACCAAACAACAACTTTCAGATCAACACTCGCCAAGTTCTCTTTGGCGCCGTCCGTGCCTTGGGCGTGCGTTTGTTCCGTTGGTAATGCCATGCCATTGGGGCGGCCATGGGTTCCGGAGTTTCAGTCCCCAAGAAGCATGAAGCGCCGGCAGAGGAGCCAGCCGTGGCGCGGGGACTATGGAGAGGTAGGATGGATAGGTTCAAAAGATTGGATGGAGATGGGAAGATAATCAGAACGATGTCTTTTGTTCGATACATTCATCGATATTTACATAGACCTAGAATGAAATAGGCAGGTAGGTAGACCCCATAACTCAAATCTCTAATGTTCTTGAATCCTGATGGTTTAATCCCCGCAACTCATTCCTCAGATTTTCATCAACCCAACATATCCCCCCCAAACTGATCCATTTCAATCCCTATGAAACTGATCATCATTTTCCATTTGGGTTTGAAAACAAGGTACCCATGGGTACCTCCAAATTCAATGGTTGATCATGATTTTCCCATATTTTCCCTACGATTTGATGGCGATTTGGATCCATTTGGGGGGTCTCCCATGACCAACGGCCCCTTTAAACTCAGGGAATCTCCCCAGTTTCAGGTCTTCACTTGAAATTCCCACAAAAAAATGATAGTCCCATTTTACATTCATGAAATTCTCATGAATCCCTATTAAGAACTTAAAAGACTTACTGGTGCCAAACGTAGGGAATGGGGGTTTCATGATCCAATCCATAACTATTTTCACAATCATCCCGTGGCGCCCCATCATTTTTCACCATCCATAGTCCCATCACAAAAAAGGAGGTGGTCCCATCCATCATATTCATCATATTTCATAAAATTCTCATGACATCAATATTCAAAAGCTTTAAAGAACCGTTCAGAAACCCATCGTTTTTCCGAAAACAAGGGGGGCTGAGCGGTTAACCCACAGGATTGTCCTTCCTTGGCTTCCATCGTCCACGGCCTATGGAAGACAGCGGCAGATGCGGGCGCAGTGGAAGCCGCCGTGAGGGACATGGCCAAGGAACCCGAGAACAGCAAGGATCCGGGGATTCGTTGGACGTGGTATCACTTGTTACTTGTTGATCTTCTTGTTTTTTTTGGCCCTGGATGGGACTTTGAAATAACAATTGGGGAGATTTAAAGGAACCACATATATACTGTCCTGCTCTTATGATAGTTGAAAAGGTGGTACTGTATATTTGCATCTTTGGACACCACGGTCACTCCACCAACATTCACTACTGGTCTGAATTGGGCACCCTTAGAACGCTCGCTAGCGGTAGTGAATTGGGTCCCTTATAACACGCGCTACCGATAGTGAATTGAGAATCCTTAGAACGCTCGCTACTGGTAGTGAATGGAAACCCTTAATTAGAACGCTCGCAACCGGTCGTGAATTGGGAACTCTTAGAACGCTCGCTACCGATAGTGAATTGGGAACCCTTAGAACGCTCGCTACCGGTAGTGAATTGGGAACCCGTAGAACGCTCGCTAGCGGTAGTGAATTGTGGGAACTCTTAGAACGCTCGCTAGCGGTAGTGAATTGGGAACCCTTAGAACGCTCGCTACCGGTAGTGAATTGGGAACCCTTAGAACGCTCGCTACCGGTAGTGAATTGAGAAGCCTTAGAACGCTCGCTACCGGTAGTGAGTGTTCTAAGGGTGCCACCGGAATCATCGACCCAAGGATCATCTTGTGTTTTCGCTGGGGTTGTACTGAGAAGAACGCAAGATTTAGGGTGGTCCAGCGACTCCAAAACTCCACAAGTGCAGTCGCTACCGGTAGTGAGTGTTCTAACAGGGAGTGACGGTCGCTCCCTGTTAGAACGCTTGATTTAGGGTGGTCCAGCGACGCCAAAACTCCACAAGCGCAGTGGCTACTGGTAGCTTCATCTAGTGTGTGTGTTTTTTGTCACTGGCTGGGTCTCCACAAAAAGCGTTGACAAGGGAGTTCAAAAGACCTTCCAAAGCATTTCAATTTTCAACCATCCCATTCATTTAAACTTGGGCTCCATTCATCTGGGGCAGTGTCCCACTATCATGCAACGAAAGGTAGTGTAATTTGTCTGCAGCTACTGGGGCTTTGTCTTCCTTTTTGGACAATCTTCAACTTGTGCTAATTCCATTGGGTGTTAGTTGGGCTTACCTCCCGTCTCCAGCAGTATCAACTATTCAACTAGTTTCCTGCAGAATGCTAGAGAGTGTCCTAGGGGTACCCCATTCACCTGTAGTGATCGTTTCAAGAATGCCTCGATTCGTACCAGTACCGAATACTGGTGGGTGACCATTGTGTCCAACGATGCCTATACATTCAGTACCACCTTTTCAACTATCATAAAAACAGGTCAGTATATATATATAGTACTGATTCTGTTTTGATTCATAACTAATGTGTTGAAAATTTGAAAACAAGAACAAAATAGAATCAATATCGGGAACCAACAAACATGGGGTTTTAAGCAGCAACTTGTGTCAGGTCCAGCAGTTTGGTTGCTTCGTCTTGGCTGGCCTTTCAGCTGGAGATGATGACGACCTGGTCCTCAAGAAGCACCGGCACAGGGCCGTGGAGGCAGCTCTGCGGCCGTAGTGCCAGTGCATCAAAACCCGTAGGATTTCCCAAAGATCAAGGGACCATGGGAAATCCGGCGTTTTTTTTTTTTTTGAAACGTTTTTTTCTAACCAAAAAAACGAGGGGGTTCTCGTAAGTGTTTACTTCCTTTACCTCAGCAGCTATTTTTTTGTGAATGGCTTCTATGTTTTCCTTTCATTTCTGGTGATGAGGAAGTAGATTGACTTTTATCTAAGATCGTTTGGATTTTAGTCACTATCATTGTGGATATGGCATATTGGGTCATTGGAGTCATTGGCACATGGGTCAAGACCCCCACGGCTTTGCAGTCCTCAAGACATGCCATGGCCCCATGGGTCCCCGCCAGGCGGGTGCTTTCGAAGCACTCTGTACGGCTTGCAAGGCACATCCGAGAGACGCACCTTGGCGACAGATAGCTTGGAGCTTTTCCGTACCGAGCAAAAAATGGACATCTAGGTTTGTCCCAAAAATGCTAAGATGTCGCAAACATGGAAATTTGGGATAGCAAGAAACATGGGGAAAAAAAATGGATGAGATAAAATGATGATCTGATGATCTGATGTCTTCTCCTGCGCTATCTCAGGAGGTGATACAACTGAAGGGTGCCATGGCCATCAGCCATTTGGTGGCCATGCGGGCACACCGCCCGCGGGCTGTGGAGGTTCGGAAGGGTTGGGAGGGACCGGAGGGACCCCAAGTTATCCTGGTAAAACCATGGGTGATAAGGAAGATAACGGGCGATTTCCATGGGAATATGGGGGAAATAAAGGCTGAGAAGGAAACCTAGAAACAATTTGATGGGAAGATGAGAAGAAAGCCTTGAGAATGACCTGTTGTTTTCACTTGCTTTGAAGAACAAGAATGGGGGATTGAGCCAATGATTTGAGAAATAGCACATTTGAGGAAACCAAACCTGTGGAGTTTTGAGTATCCAAGGATCATTGGGATTTCAAGCAACAAAGCTGGGGCTTTGGCCAAGAACAAATAGGATTGAAACAACAGAAACAATCATCATTTGTGACCTGAAAGCAATGGTCCCAGGATAATTCCTCATTAAGGAGTTATGTCCCACGGTTGGTGGCTATTTGCCCCCATACTAACCAAAATCCGAATTGTCTTGGGATTTCCAATTCCTGTGTGCTTTTTGCATCCCCAAATTCAATCATTTTTCCCCAACAGCGTAAGCTAATGGGGTCTTCAGCCCAGAATAGCTCCGGTGTGCACTGGTGCAGGCGCCGGGTTAGGTTCAACAGGGTTTCCGAGAAGGTTCCGGAGAAGGTACCAGGAAGCCTTGTGCAAAGCCAAGTTAAGTTTAACAGGTTCCGGAGAAGGTTGCAGAAGCCAAGCCAGGTGAGATAAGTTTAATTCACGGAAACCCAGCTGAGGTTTCCAGCGCTTGGCTTCGCAGCACGCTTCAAAGAGATTTGTAAAAATAAAAGAATTGGCTGTTGGGGATACCACTGAACCTTATTTTGATTTTCCCCCATTTTCCATCATTTTCTCACACATCTTTTTAGGATTTCCATACGATTTTCTCAATTTTTCCTATGATTTCCCCATGATTTTCCCGAGATTTCCCATGATCCACGGGACTTTCCCATGGTTTTTGCCTCCACGGCCCAGGCCGGCGCCGTGGCCACGCTCTGCCGCGTTTTGCGCGCCGCGGTTGCCGAGGCCTCAGTGGTGGAGCCGGGCGTCAAGGCGCTGCAGGAGATCTGCGAGCTGCCGGAGCTGCAGGATGCGGCCATGGAGGTGAAACTGAAGGGCTTTCCATTGAAAAACTCGCCGGGTTCATTGATTTATAGACCACCTGTGGTTAAAACTTGGGTTATGACCTCCTTTCGCCCTTGAAAATGGCCGGGTTCTGACTTGATTCATGTGGTGATTCAACTTGGGTTATGACATGTTATGACAACCCCATTTTTTTTTAGTTGACTAAAAATATAGGGAGATTGAATGGGATTTATAGACCAGCAAGCTATTTGGGCAGATGAATGATTAATGGTCAAAGAATGAATGGCTATTTTGCCAGGTTAACATGGAAAAAACATGAATTGTAGACCATTAATTGATTAACCTGGTCCATTGATTTATAGACCAGGCTATTTGGGCATGGTAAACATCCCACCTATTTATAAACAGGCTATTTAACCAGGCTATTTAACCAGCCGTTAAAACTTGGGTTGTGACTCCCTACATTAGTTGACTAAAAATAGGGATATTTCATGGGATACATGATATATGTATGTGGTTAAAACAAGAAACCACCCATTTGGGCATGGTTTATAATTACCACCTATTTATGGTCAAACTGGGAATGGTTTATTATTGTAACCACATTAGGTTACCTGGTTTACTGGGGATTATGATAAGCCATAGTAGGGAAACCTATCAACCAACTAGTATAATGAGATGCGATATATAGGGGTATTTTTAATGGCTCAAATAGATAAACCATGATAAATAATGATAACTATCTATTAGATGGTCATGACACTTCTATTTCGATCTATATATTTAGTTAGTACAGTATGTAGAATATCATAATATCTATAGATATACTATATATATGATATGATAAAGCTATCCAAATTTGTACATTATAGCCAATTTTGGCTCCATCTATATCATTTTGGCCGAATCTATATCTGATGGTTTTATCTTATGAATATTTGATAGAGTTGCATTGCAATTCAGTTTTTTTCCGTGGAAGATGGATGGGGATATTGATGGAACACTGAATGCACTAATCGAAATTTGGTGAGGATATAGATGGGGATATAGTGGGAAATTGGTGCGTTTAATCGGGATGTAATGTAATGGGATGTATATACCCTCCAGTAAACTAATACATCTATGGAAAACCCATGCCGAACCTCAAGCAATATGATCTACAAAGAGTGAATTTCCACGTCTATGTCAATTCAGTGGATGGCAAGCTTATCCACAAATGGGAGGGACCTTTTCTTGGTAGGGAAACCTGCAAACATATGCAGATGTATTGGAATTATGGGGATATGATATAGTGGTATAGACAGCAAACGTCAACCAATATGTTTTCTTTTGGTAGGGTATCAGTAGAACCTATACTGTAAACTATAAACCATAAACCATCAACCGCACAGATGGCAGATAGGTCACATTTAATCATGTACAATGTACACAAAATGTACCTATAAAGCCTAAACATATAGGATCATATAAAACCATATCGAAACATATAGGACAATTTAGAACCGTGGTATCTATGTTACATTTAATACCTGTCTACAGAGCCAACCGACATCCGGAAAACCCTTTGCATTGTATAAGAGCCTCGGCAACAACTGAGGAGGTGAGCCTTCCAGTTAGGAATAGATATTTGAACACTGTCCACAAACCATCGGCGACCAACTTCTAGAAATATTATACATGATTTCGCACCATCCTCAACTGGGTGTCAAATTTTTAGACCTACTAACAA
This sequence comes from Cladocopium goreaui, assembly GCA_947184155.2. Lineage (NCBI taxonomy): Eukaryota > Dinophyceae > Suessiales > Symbiodiniaceae > Cladocopium > Cladocopium goreaui. The sequence continues at coordinate 127,099 of CAMXCT020000943.1, forward strand.
GAGATCTTCAAGATTTTGGTCACTTGTTGCCAGCATCACATGAGACTTGTGGGGACCCAATCCACCCAAAAAGACACAGAAATCGTTTCTGGTTGGATTTGCCATTCAAGGCTCATCCAACCACAAAAAGCTTGGATGGAGATTTTAACCAATCAACTCTTTTTTTTGGTTGGAGCTATACCCATGATCTGGGGAAACACATTCGAACGCGCCAGGCCGGGCTCCTGGACGCTCTGGCGCTGGCCATGCGTTCGCATCCGTCCTCGCTGCCCTTGCAGCGCCGCGGCTGCAGCGTGCTGCACGGCCTCTGCAGCGGGGAGGGCCATGGACGTGCGCAGCGCGTAGAGGAGGTGGACCATGGGGTGAGGTCAGGAGAGTGGCTGAAATGACCTGAAAGATGGGTATATATAGTGAATCCGCCAATAAAAGATGGAACACGTTTGGAAAAAGAGTGGAAAAGTAGATTTCATTTTCTGAGATGTTGTGGATTTTTTCGACCTTTTCTGCATTTTTGAGGGGTTAGTAGATGGTGAAATGGGTTGTTGTAGCTTACCAACAGTAATTGGATTGAATAGAAATATCAAGAGCAAACATGGCCACTTTCCATGGGGGAGTTCAGTTTTTGCCAATTATTGATGAACACCCATGGTTTCTAGTTTGCCAGTTCAAAAAACCATGGTTGTTAATGAAAAACCCATAGTTTCACCATGACTTCATTAAACTTGAAATTTTCAACACCCATGGTTTAACGACCATTCGCGAATCAAACCCCATACCCTCTGGTTATGTCAAAAATGCTATTGAAAATGGCTATAGAAATAGTTGATTTTCCCATTAATAGCATGGTGTTTTGCCATAGTTTTTTGTATGTTTACCAGGCCGGGTAAGTCCCATGAGCTGATCATCCAGGCCGGTGCCCTGGCGTTGCTGGTGACCGCCCTGGAGCAGCACCTGGCGGACGCCGAGCTGCGCGTGGTCTGCGGCGCCGCGCTGGGCGTCCTCTGTGAGGTGCAGCGGGGCTGCGTGGAGCGGGCCATTGAGGCGACCTCGGGGCACGGGGGTGGCTGGGGGCTGGGGGCTGGGGATTGGGGTTGAAGGGAACCTGTTGAAGTTGACTGAAATTTCTTTCTTTGGGTTTGGAAGTATGGATACTGAGTTTTTTTGTTCCAGTTTTTTTCAATCCCCCCAACAATCTTGGGTTTTGGGGTTGCAAGGTTTTGAGTTTAACTATGGTTCGATGTTCCGCGTGATTCATCGTGAACATCCCCACTGGTGTTGCTCCAGCTCTCCTAGTTTTTTGTGCTGATTGAACCTTGATTGAAGTTGATCAGGTGGGTTCCTTTCCCATTTTTGCTGGTCAAACATCATTGAAATTTGTCCGGTCAAATCTTATTTCTGCCAGTCAGAGGCCACCATTTGGGTCATCCCTCTAATTTTACATGTTCTTTTTCAGTGCCGAGCTTGCTCAACTCAATCCCAATTCGTGTTCAACATCTCCAAACAAATCTAAGTTGGACAAAAAAACACATCAACATTTTCTAACTTGGACCCAAGAAATCTGAAGAAAATCCAAGTTGGACCTCGAAAATCGCCATGTTTCTCCGTGCCCAAGGTGGGCGCATTGGAGGCGTTGGTGGCAGCCATGGAACACCCGGAGAGCACCGCGGAGCTGCAGTTTCTGGGGGCTGCGGCGATCAGCGCGAGCCTGGCCTGGCGAAGCGAAGCGAAGCGAACGACCGGGGACCACCGGGGACCAGATCAGTGGATTTTTTGATCCGAGATCATCTGGAGATGATCTGGTAATCTGAGATTTTATCCACTGATCTGGAGATTCTTACTGATCAGTGTTGATTTTTTAATCCGAGATACCAAGATGATCATAGCCAACATTACATAGAGATCACCGAATTATGCAGCTAGTTGATACAAACATCAGAAAAAAATATACGAAGATATAAATTTACATGGTCAATGGGATCATGCATATCATGGAAATCGAGTAACCACAAGACGATAGGTGTGTCCAACTGTCAGATACAGTACCTGAACTTGCCACTTAGAAAATGAATCTGCGATTCGTTAGTATCATTGGAATTTGGTCAACATCTAAAAATGTCGGATTGAAACAGGTCCAAACATTGATCCATAGTATTATCTTGCTGGCAATTCAGCCACCAGCGATGATGACACACACACACACAACCCACAAGGATAGGTACATCATCTGAATTGTTTCAACCAACAACAATGATAGGATATCAATGGATGTGACCCACAATCATCGGTATTGGCAACCACCTCTGCTTGGTTTCAACCCATCAAAAATCCAGTTTCTGCTGGGGTCATCATTGAGGGATTGATGAAACGCTCGAACGTTCCCCGAAAGTACTGGGACTGGACCAAACCCTTTCAATCTGCTGAATATCATAGTGGTTCGGAACCAAAAGTAATAAGTGCATTGGTTACTTCCCATGAATGATGGTTTTTCCCCTTTTTTTCATTTGTGAAATTTGAATTTATCGATTTATATTAATATGTTATGATATGTTATGATTGATTTGATGCGCAACCATTTTTATAGGTGAATCTCCCAATTTGTCTTGCCTAAACGGCCTAAACCACCATGTTTTTTTCTCATTCTCCAACTTTTACACGATGTTTTTTTGCGGCTGAATTGAACAATTTGTCCTGGTATGTCCTGGTCAAACCACATTTTTGCGAGAAATCTTCCAGCGGCCCCCCGGGCGGCACCAAGGATCTGTACTGGTGACCCAGCAGGGCATCCGCGCGCGCAGCGTGCTGCGGAGGCCACCCATGGAGAATTTCAGCAGAATTTTTCGACAAATTTCTGATTACCATCCAACTGACGTAGACTTTAAGAATCACCCCCAATTCGGAAAGTGGTCTGACAAAAGTAGCCTGTTTGGCGTCTGTTAGGGAGGGTATAATCATAGCCAGATTGAAGAAATTGGAACCGTGGCTATGTGACAAAAGCCCGTGGTACACCTCGAACAGTTCGACAAAAAACCATGCTTCGGTGCCTCAGAAAAGTCAGGACAACCACCATTTTGTAAAAAGTAAACACCATGGGTTTCCTTGGGATTTTCCCAACGAGACCAAGCCATTCAATTTTTCATTGGTTTCTTCAGGCTGGTACTTTGGAGGCCCTGGCTGCAGCTATGCTCAGACACCCCATGGAGGTGGGGTAACAACCATGCGGAAGGTTGGGAGATGTTGGGAGAATGGATCATCTTTGGGGATGTTCACCAGGGCTTTGACCCACACAGCTACAAGCACTGTAACTTTGACAGCCATGGAAGCAGGTAAAAACGGAGATTGCCATCAAAAAAAATGCCCAAACTAGTGACAAATCTCAGCATGTCGTGGGAACTTCGCATCCAGTTTCATGAATCGTTTACAGTTGCTGGTTGTGAAATTCAACAATTTCAAGATGTTTTGGGACATCTTTACAGTTCAAAGTGCAGGTGATTTGGTCTTGGATTTTCTAGAATTGGATCGGATTTCAGCAACATTCATCTTAAATTACCTTAACCACTATGAATCCACCATATTTCAGGGTATTTATACATATTTAGAATCCACCAGTTCCACCAGTTTCCACAGGTAGAGCTGCAGCGGGTGTCTTGTGGCGTGTTAGCCATGATCTGTGTGGGCAAAGATCATCTGGGACGACAGCGCTCGGACCGAGCAGCTGAGGCCGATGGGAAATTGATGGAAATTGGATCCGAACATTGGTCGATTGTTACTACTGGATTTAGAAACTAAGGATCATATAAGTTATATCCCAGTAGTACCGCGCAAGGCGGTGGCGGAAGTTTCAAAGATATGACACTTTTTTGGAGAGATGAGTTGTTGTGATGCATGGATGGCAGAGAGAATCCACTGATGGACCGAAAGGTGGTTGGAGTTGTGTTTTTGGAGTGGTTCCAATGGTTGCAGTGGTCACCTCACCCAGAAGTGCTGGATGTAGTGTGGTGTAGTGCTGTTGTAGTTGTAGTGTAGTGTAATTAGTGTAGTGTAGGTGTAGTTGCAGTAGCAGTTGTAGTTGTGGTGTAATGTAATTAGTGTAGTGTAGTGTAGTGTAGCGTACAGTAGTGTACTGTAGTGTTGTGTACTGTAGTGTAGTATAGTGTATTGTAGTGCAGTCTGAAGTAGTGTAGGTGTAGTTGTAGTTGTAATTGTAGTGTAGCGTAGTGCAGTGCAATGAGTGTAGTGTAGTGTTGTTTTTTGGAGTGTCGTTGTGTTGTAGTGTAGTGTAGTGTAATTAGTGCAAAGCGTGTAGTGTAGTGTCATGTAGTGTAGTTGTAGTTGTAGCTGTAGTTGTAGTGTAATTAGTGTAGTGTACTGTAATTAGCGTAGTGTAGTGTAGTGTAATGTAGGGTAGTAAATTTGTATTTGTAGTTGTAGCTGTAGTAGTAGTGAAGTGTAGTGGTAGTTGTAGGTGTAGCTGTAGTTGTAGTTGTCTATCTATCTGTCTATCTGCAAGCTAGAAAGCGAAGCTATTCTGCGAGACTTCTTCAATTTTTGACCTTGGCAACATCAAAAACGCAGCAATTCTCCGAGACTTCCTCAATGTTTGAACTTGACAACGTCACAAAACGAAGAAATTCTGCGAGACTTCCTCAATTTTTGAAGTTGACAACATCAAAAACAAAGCAATGCTGGGAGACTTCCTTCAAACATGGAAAGTTGAGTGCCAGTGCGTTTTGCAATTTTTCACTCCATCTGTGTAAAGTGCTGCGCCTGCCACGAAAAAGTGAGGCCAGGTCGTACGAAGTGCTGCACCTGTCACGCAAAATCATTTTAGCAAACCTGAAGATCCGATGCTCCAAAATGCAACCTCTCTCAAGAAAATCAGCGCCCTGACCTCCTAACATCTCTGATGAACATGTCTCTTGTACTGCGCTTGCCACGCGAAATTCATCTTTGCAAATCCTCTTCAAACGTCCCACGCCTGCCAACGCTTTTGAAACTGCTACAAAACCCTCACGTTTTGCTCACTTTTGACAAGGTGCAGAATCCCTTGCGCCTGCCACGCGAAACGACATCTGAACGTCCAAAAGTGGTCCGAACATGTGGTGCTTTTAACATTTTGGCTTGGAAATGTGCTTCGTGCCACAACGGCGTACACTTTTTGAACATCTCAACTTCGAAAAATGCTCTGAACGTGTGTTTTGTACATTTTGACTTTGGAATGTGCTTCGCGCCACAACGGCGTACACTTTTTCAACATCTCAACTTCCAAAAGTGCTTGAACCCGTCAGTTTTTAACACTTTTGACTTCCAAATGTGCTTCGCGCCACAACTGCGTGCACTTTTTCGACATCTCAACTTCCAAAAGCGGTCCGATGTTGGTGTGTTTTGTACATTTTGACTTGGAAATGTGCTTTGCGCCACAACGGCGTGCAATTTTTCATCTCTCATCTGGCCAGATGGCTCCGCACCCGCCGCTTTAGCGAGCCTACTTTTCGACCCTCCGGAGCCAGAAATCATTGGAAAAACACAGTGAATCGCGAGTTTTCTACTTTTTCGCGCACCTGCATCTTCTTTTCTCTGACTCTTTCTCTTCTCTGATCTTCTCTCTTCTTCTCTCCTCTTTTCTTCTCTGACTCTTCCCACCTTTGCTTTTCCATCCGTCCATATTGTCGGAAGTTTGAGTTCTAAACTTCCTTTGATCATTTCCAGATTGGGTTCTACAACCCAGGGACTGAGCCAACTTTGAACAGAACAAACCGCACCTTGACAGCGTCCAGGCTGGTGTCCTCGATGCCTTAGTCGCCCTGAAGTGCCACCCCGATGCCGCGCTGCAGCGCAGCGCCTGTGGCGCGCTGGGCATCCTCTGCGCCGGCAAGGATCCAGGCCGCGGGCCGCGCGCGGCTTGCGCGGCCAAGGTGGGGAGCTGCCGGGGGATCCCAAAAAATCATCTGAAATTAGAGCATTGTATTGACATCTATGGTTTTGGGGCAAGGAAAACTCTCTCTCTCTCTATATGTATGTATGTAATGTAATGCAATGTAATGTAGTGTAGTGTAATGTAATGTAATGTATGTATGTATGTATATATATATATGTAAATATGTATATATATATATGTAAATATGTATATATATGTATATATGTATATATGTATATATGTATATATGTATATATGTATAATATATATATATGTATATGTATATATGTATATATGTATATGTATATAGATAGATAGATAGATAGATAGATAGATAGATAGATAGATAGATAGATAGATAGATAGATAGATAGATAGATAGATAGACAGACAGATAGATAGATAGATAGATAGATAGATAGACATATGTAAATAAATATATAAATAAATACATATATATATTTAAATATATACATATAGATATTATATAGATATATTATATATATATACATATATATATATACATGTTATTTGTTTTTTTTGGGGCTGGAAAAATTCTCCAAGATGGATGGCTGGTTGGCTATGCAAAGAAAACAATGCTATAAGGTCATTAGTTATTTATTTTGGTGAATTTCACAGGAATACCGCACTGCACTTGGGCGAATCATTGATCCCAGGCAGGTGCCCTGGAAATGCTGGTGGCCGCCATAACTGGACACCCTGCAGATTTGGAGCTCCAGAAGTGGGCCGCCTGGGCCATGGGGAGCATCGGACAACAGGAGGCGGGAGTGGAGGTGCGACAACACGCGGCTGAGGCCTGGTGACTGGAGGGTGGGAGATGGGAGGCTGAGCTGCCTCAGTTTGGATTTGGGTGAAATTAAGATGTGATGATTGTAAAAAATTCCCGGTTGAGTTTGTTTTTCTTTTTCCGAATCACTTGTGGGCAGATGCCAAATGAGACTTGGATAAATTTGTTGTGAAACCTGAATTGACCAGAAAGGATCCCAACGATCCCAAAGGTAGACAATTTTATATAATTGACTTTGCCATTTCATGGGGCATAAAAAACACATTATCATATCCCTTGCCATGCGGGTTGACTGGTGCCCTGATCCCAGGTTGTAGGGTGGGCAGCTGTGTGTCCATTGGGCTCACGGTGCAGGGATGCGGTCTGTTTGGAGGGTTTTCCTGCTGAAGTTTCAGGGGTATGCTGAAGTGTCTGAGTCAGCCCTGGAATTCCAAGGTCATACCCGCATGTTTTTTTTCAGTGGGTAATAGTTTAATAGACATTTATCTATACATATCTATACATATCTATACATATCTATACGTACATATCTATACATTGATAGATATACATTCTGTCGCAACCACCGTGCAAGGAATGGAGGTTCTTACTGGCCATCGAATCATAGTCCTTGCTCGCCGGATTTCTCAGGGATGTCATTTCCGTGTTCTGTGGCCGGGATTTCGTGGCAATTTTTCACCTGGCCACTTTGATGACATGTCTCTGGCCAGGAAGCTACCCTCTGGTAAACTAACATAACTATGGGAAATCACCATTATTAATGGGAAAACTCACTATAAATGGCCATTTTCAATAGCTATGTTAGTTTACCAGAGGCTAACTTGTCATCTGAGACTTGAGTTTCTCTGTCTTGAAGGCTCGTGGTTTTATTGCACCCATGTGGCTATCGCGGAGTGCTGGTAGTTCAACCGTTTTTCTTTTGCAGTTTGGCGTCTTGAACCTGATTTCCTCCATCCTGGCAGAAAACGTTGGACTGAAAGCCTTACCCGCAGGGTTGTCTAACACATGTAGCGGTTGGCACTCTGCACACCGTTGGCCGGGTGTGAGGCGCATGGCAAGTTGCCAGACCCATGTGACCACTCCAGTGTTGGACAGTGGGGGGCAGCTGGGAGTTTGGGGCCAACCCACTGGCATTGGTTTGTCTCTACGGTCGATCGGACAAACTGATGTTCAGTGGATGACAATGACACGATGCGCTAATGTGTCCATTGGATTCTCGGCGCGGAGAGGGGTATCACCTGCCGTTCCTGTCAGCCGCAGAGTCGCCTTCCGCACTTGCCACGGCATGGAGGGGAGGCCAAACTCGGGCTTTTCATATTTTAATCCACCGAAGACAATGGATGTACCATGATGTACCGGTAATTCAACAAGATGGGGATGATTTTTCTCAAGACTGCCGAACCAGCTATATATGGGAATTCTACCAAAGGTGGGAACTTCACCAAGCAAAACATCAGGAGATTGAGACAACCAAGAATTCAGCAACAGATGGAGGTTGAGTCAGCAAACAAATTGGGTCATTTCATGACACCCTCCAAACGGCACCGTGTTTGGGTGCCCAAATTCCATGGTGGATGAGGATTTTTTCAGGCCAGGAACCCATCCTCACTTCGTGTGCCATTCTCGTCCGGCTGTGATAGCAGAACTCGGCCCAGTTGAGATGATGGCAAGTTACTCACCTGGTTGAGTCGTGTAAACCGCTGGTGTCCCGGAAAGTGCACTTTGCGTTGGATTGAATAGGTGTTTGATTCTGGGACGAACAATTTTCACATCTTTCATGTTTCTTGATGACACTTTGTATTTTTTGTTTACATAGTTTGAACAGAATCTTTTGAATTTTGGTGGTCACATGGTTAACATCCCAAAAAGGTGGTGTTAAGAGGAAACCATCATATATATATATATAAATAATACTAGATATTATACATACTATACATACACATATCATAAGAATATACTAACCCCCAAAAGATAACAACATGTACCAATTTACCACTATTGTAGGATTTTGCTTTCTATCCTCGTGGGGACGACGCCTCGAAATTCTGGAGTGGGAAGCTGGTTGAGGCGTCGAGGCCGGTAGCTCCCTACAGTGCTCATGATAGTCCAACTTGGCAATGGTGGAACATCCCTGAAATGGCAGTTTTTTTTTTTAAATATCAATCAATTAAATATATAACTAAATCAACGACTTTCCCGTTGAAAAAGGAGCGTCTCTGAACAAAAAGCTGAGATGTGAGACATTTTGATTCCTATCTACAATTATATATATACACATATGATCATATATGCTAAAAAAACTTCACCCAACTGGGCAACTTTTTTTCTCTGGGAGGCGGGCTGTGCTGGCGCCTTGCTGGGTTGCATGACGGCGAGCTCCGACGTGGAACTGATGCGTTGGGCGGCGAAGGCCTTGGAAAGCCTCTGCGCTGGGGATACCGGCGGCGTCTTCAGCGAGGCAGCTGCTGAGGTCGGGTGAAACCAAGGGAAGTTGGCGAAGTTGGCCTGGGGAACTTGGGAAGTTGGCTGACCATATGCAGGTTTCCCAAGTCATGGGACCCCATCCATTTTAATGGGATTTTCCATTATAAACCAACCTTTTTTGGGGATCCTCCATTTACGGAAACCCCCAGTCATGGGTTTCTCTGACAATGTTGGGACCCCCCAAAATGTGATGCTGTGATGGATGATCATGATTGAAAAAATGATTTTCCCTATTCAAGTGGCCATTTATGAGTATTCCCCGCTTTCAGGCGCACCCACATTGATGGGGATAAATCAATCCGATAACAAAAGATTTGTCGTTATTCATGTGATATTTGGCAGGAAATTTGAGATTGGCAATGATTTAACATGATTTAACCATGATTTAGCCAAACAACGGGCTGATGTAAGCTACTGAAACGGGTTGAAATACCCTGAATAAGTGAATTCGAATCACTTGAGGCTTTGGACTTCTTTATCAGGGTGAGGGGGGAGGGATGTTTTCTGCGACCAGTATCAAGTCAACGATCTTCCGGAGCTTTTTCTTTTCCTACTACTGATGAGTGCCCACGTGGTCTGCGGTACTCTCGTGATCCACGACTGGTTGGAGCTGTGTGCTGCTGTACAAGGTAGATGATATTCCAAGCGGAGTTTGCACGGACATATATTAGATCATAGTGGTGGACTTTGAATTCTGGTAATAGGAGATACGACCAAGTTGTTGTAGTGCTGCGCTGCCTTGAAAAGATGCCATGTGGTTGGAAAGCCTATATGATGTCCAATCACTCAAGTTGTTGTTCCGTGTCACTCCGCAAAAAAAAGTCACAGTGAAGAAACGTTGACTGGTTGGTGGTTTGGAACATGGCTTTTATTTTTCCATATATCGGGAAGAATAATCCCAACTGACGAAATCATATTTTCCAGAGGGGTAGGGCTCAACCACCAACCAGTTGATTTCACGTTGTCGTTACGGTGAAATTTGCATGCCTTTTATGACATGAAAACCATCCCGACGAAGAAATTGACCCTTTTCGAATCGTGGCAAGGTCGGCGTCGGAAGAGGGGCCCAGGGGGATGGTATTGGCTTTCCACATGGAAGATTTCCACAGTTCAAATACGGATAGATTCCTCCAAAATGCAGAGCAATCCCTTCACCTTCACGACCTGTTGATGGGTTAAATTCATATTTATCATACTTAAATGGAGGTTTCCTAAAATGGGCCTACCCCCAAACCATCCAAAATTAAATCAGTTTAGTACTGAAACCAGTGGTGACTTGGGGATTTTGAACAAAGAAACTCAGAAATCCCCATATTGAAACCTTCACATGCCTTAAATTTCCATTCATTTTGATACTCAAATCCCCACTTTGACTGGTGAAACGGTGATTCACCATGGTCTCAACCATGGTTTCACCAGCCATTTCGGTCAGTTTCGGTCAGGCCGGGGCCCTGGAGTCCTTGGTTTTGGCCCTGCGCCATCACAACGACCCCGAGTCCTTGCGCTGTCTGGCGGCCACGCTGAGCACTTTGCTGAGCGATGACCCGGGCTTGCTGCGGCTGCGCGCCGTTGAGGCTGGTGGCTGCTGCCATCGGTACCGCAGATGGGTGGTTGAAGCACCTAGAGATGTTAGGTTAACGATTTGTAAAAACTGAGCCCCATTTGGTACATTGTTGGCTGACCTGGTAAACTACACCATTATATAATATTATATAAAGATGTTGGGATTTGAAAAAAAAGCAATGAAGTGAAACAGCAATGAAACATAGAGGGTTTAAGCGATTCAGCTCTCAAACATGGGAGGGTTGAATCATCCAACATACTGGTAATTTAACATAGCTATGGAAAATCACCATTTTAATGGGAAAATCCACTATAAATGGCCATTTTCAATAGCTATGTTAGTTAACCAGAGGGTAGGTGAGAGGATTTCTTGAATTTGAAGATATGACCATCTAACTGTGGGTTTTTTTTCCAGGGTTTGATCATCGAAACTTGGGAATGAAAAACCGCTGGGACCACATCAGCTCGCCGCGTAAACCTTGGGATTTGATGTTCCTATAAAAGTGAGGAACTTGTACCAACAACATAGCGGGATTTATTTTTTCGCACCATAAAATGGGGATGTAGCCGATGTAGCATTTTATGTTAATATGTAGACAAACAACCACATATAGGCGATTTAAATATCGGCTGAAAGCTTTTTTAAAACATAGGGGGGTTTAACCATAAAACATAAATAAGGATGTCATAGCCATCAAACATAGGAGATTTGCCAATCAAACATATGATGTTTAGCCAGCAAACATACGGGTTTTTCATGGTTTAACCATCTCATCCCCAGCTCATCTCATGCAGTTGCTGCTGGTTCAGCTGGTTCATATGCCATATTCTTTGAGGCTCACCCCTTTGATGCAGTGAAGCTTCCTACTGAAATGGGTTGTAAGCTAGGAAACTTGGCCGTCACTGGAATATGTGAAACTGATGTGTTGTTACTATGCTGTTTTTCTTAGTTCGTGTTCCATTCCGCTACTATATCCCATTAAAACAATATAACAATATATATATATATATCTAATTATATATATATATATCCATAGATGATGGTTAAATTCTCACTATACCCTTATTCCTCCATTCTTTACACGCCTCCCATTGATTGTCTAGGATCAAACCCCATATGTTGGCTACGTTACATATGTATACTATACTGTGTGTGTATATATATATATAGGGCAGAGGCTGACGGTTCCGCGGAAGGCAATTGAAGTTCATTGTGTTCCAGTTTGAAACATGTCATTTTTCATTGTGTTTTACAGTGTTTTGTGTTCTTCCTATAACGTGACAATACCAGGAATTAGTTCAACATCCGGACAACATATCTGGGATATGTTGTCCGCTGTTTCAATGTTCAATGTTTTTTTTTTCAAGTTCAGCAACTGATACTCACCATCATTTTTGCTTTTCCTATAGGATTTGCGTGCTTTTTTGGAATTTCAGGTTTCTTTTGATAGACATAAACATGTCATAATCCACCAGAGAACCATGGGCGAAATGCACATGAGCCTTTCTTCCCTCCACATCCACAAAGCCGTTTTGAAAGCATTCGTAGGTGCACAACATCTTCAACGTAACAACATCTTGAACGTAACAACATCTTCAACGTATCAACTTCTTGAACGCAACAACATCTTCAACGTAACAACATTTTCTGATGACGCAATGCAATGAACGTTAACATCCCCCCAACCCCCCATCTGTATGCAAGAACGATCTTCAACGTAGCAACATCTTCTGATGACGCAATGCAATGAACGTTAACATCCCCCCCACCCCCCATCTGTATGCAAGAACGACAAAATATGCATATATCTATCAGAGAGAGACTGAAGGTTCCTACGTCTTCCGGGGAACCCCCAGCATGTCCCCTATATGTATATATATATATTTATATATACACACGCAGACGCAGCGTTTTCCGCATTACATGCCACGAAAAAAATCGGTTGTATTCTCATAATATTCCCATGATATTCCTGTGTAGCCTGACCATGGCTCAGAGATCACAAGGTGGTGCCCCAGTTATAAGTTGGTTTTCAATTTCCATTACGTAGTTCGATATTTCTACCATAAACCATAGTTAATTCACCTTAGTTCTTTGCACCAACTTACCTAAATCATGCAAAATCCCACTAAATCCTATTAAATCCGATTATATCAATCCCATTAAATCCCATCAAATCCCATTATATCACCACACCTGGTGCAGAAAGCTGACACCAGGCCGGTGTCTTAGAGACCCTGGTGAGCGCTTTGCGCATCAACCGCAACGACCCCGAGTCCTTGCGCTCACTGGCGGCGGCTTTGGGCAGTTTGGTCAACAAGGACTTTGGGACGGTGCGGCTGAGTGCTGTGAAGGACGGGATGGGATGGGTGTCACATGGTGTCACTGGTTGAATGGGGAAGGTTTTTAATGATGTGGGTATGGATCAATACCTATTAATACCATTTTTAGGGGGATGAACATCCATTTACCAGCTATTTTGATGTTCACCAGGGGTACAAGGTTTTGACACACTGCCATGTATAATGGCTGGTTGGTGGTTTGGAACATTTTTTATTTTTCCAACTGACGAACTCCATCATTTTTCAGAGGGATTGAAACCACCAACCAGATGGGAATATAGTCCCAAGGTTTACATCTGTGTCAGTGACTAGCCCAGAAGTCAAAATGGGTTTCACAGACGGACTGTTGTTGTTCCTGCTGCTGCGTTGTTTTTTGTTTAAACATTTTTTGGACCAAATGACTTGACACAGTCACATATTCAGATAACGTAAATCAATTGGGCACAGTCCCGCCCGATCGGCATATTTCGGGATTTCTGCAACCCAAGGGTGGATGCTGAACGCTGTAATGTGCACGATATTGTCGTGTTTGTTGTTGATATCAATATGTGAATCTTTTTTGCAGATCCATTTCAAGCAGAAACGGTAAATGGATATCAACCCCATAAAATGGATCCCTATTTAAATATATTTTTCTGATAGATATATATTTCAATATACACATCCCACCAGTCATCTTTCAGCGTTGATCATAGTTCCGACTGGTGTGCCAGCTGGAAGCATTTTCCGATGTGTTTTTCTATGGTTAGGCTGGTGTAGCATTCATATCAGATGTTGAAGTTGGATATCATTTAGCCCAGCCAAATCATTCAGACTTTGCAAGTGATATCCCAAAACAACCAAAACACTACAATTTTGTTCCCATTTGTTTGTTTTTTTTGGGTAATGTCAAGCCTGGATGAATAAACCCCGTTTACGGCTGTTGAATTGGGGGGTACCATTTTTCAGTATCAAATCATAACTATTGGGGGAATACCCCCTAAGAAACCATGGATTCAATCTGTGAATGGCATGGTTTGATTCAAGTTCCTAATAAACCATGGAAAGATATCCACCCATTTTGAAGTTCGGTAAGGCATCTATTTCGATTAGGGCCATCGAAAAACCATGGCAAACTGTTAGTCATAACCAGGTTGGGTATCAGATGATGACTGGGGAAGTGCCCCCCTAGGCTGACGCCATTGAGTCATTGGCATCGGTGTTGTTGAAGAACCCCAAGCACCAACAGTTGCAGGACGGGGAGAGAACTGTTTTTTTTTTGTTTGGTCTGGGCATAATTTGATTCTATGGGAAGAATAGGTTTGCACAGATTTGTTGGTAGTTTTTTTGGAGCGAACACTTTGGGTTTTGATCGAACTCAGAGGCCAGGTGAACAAAAATACCAGGGCACAACTTCCAAATCGCAGTACAGTGCAGCAGGTGTTTTTGCATGTCAAAATTCGTTGATAAAGGCACAGATTCATACATGCATCAAAGAAAACAATATGATTTCGTAAATGAATTGGCAAGAACATCCGCAATGAGCAAAAACATACTTAATTGTCATGAGTTACATTCTATTGACATCTATTATTAAATCCGTCATGTGAATTCTATGAAAATAATCCATCATTTGAACTCCATGAGAATGAGGCGGATGGATGGATGGATATCATTAGCAGTTTCATTGTCATCATTGTCATCCTCGCAAATATTGTCACGGTTACTACACCTGTATTCAAAATATCTACATCAACCCATCCTATCTAATTACATTAAACTCCTAGTTATTTACTTGTTTATTTATTTATCATCTTCATAGTCATCTAAATATATAGTCATAAAAGATGAGATGACTATAGATTTTGGATCTTAAAAAGCTACTGTATAGGAAACTGTTATCTATGGAATAACTATAAATGCCTGTAAAGTTATGACAAAAGCTAGTGAAACGGTATCAAGTCATCTAGTGAGAACTTCATCTAGTGAGAACTTCATCTGCAAATTGTACGATGGACTATTGACATCTATGGGTTTGTCCGAATTTTTTGAGGGGAAGCCATATTATTGCATCCACAGGTTCATCATTATTGTCCCGATTGTCATGGTAGCCCATCATTAACCGCCGTGACTTAGGCATCCCCCATGATTTAATCATTGGGGAATATACCAAGTGATCCATAGCGTATCAAACATCGAGAAAAAAAACACAGATTTTCAAACCTGCCATGGAGTTGAATTTTACCCTATTCCCATAAATATACCATAGATCTACCATGGATATACCATGGATATACCACGGATATACCATGGATATACCATGGATATACCATGGATATACATATACCACATATATATATATATATTTACCACACACACACATATATACATATATATATATAGTATACACAGTATACACCATACATGTATGTATACACTATATATATATATACACATCATATATATATATATACACCATATATATCCTATCTAAGGGAATCCATATATTTTCCCATATCTTCCGTGCATATCTTCCGATCGGCGCCAGGAAACCGCCAGCTATGCCCTCTGGAAGATCTGTGAGGGCGATGATGCCATCGTCTACCGCCAGCGCGTCATGGAGGTGGATACAGGGCCACTGGAGCGGTAGGGTGGATCTATAAATGAAAAACATGGGGATCTACATGGGGTATCTATGGTATATCTATGGTATATCTATGGTATATCTATGGTATATATACCATCTATAGTTGTAAATTATACCATATTATAGGGATCCACCATTTTTAAGAACGGTAAAGCTCTATTTCTACGGGCCATCTATACCATGGCTATGCTAAATAGCCAGAGGGTATATGCAATTATACCGTATTATACCATGCCATATCTGGGAATCTATGGGGATTCCGCAAATTGGGGATCCCCAAGATGGTTTAGAATGGATCCGAAAATGGATCATTTAGGCTGTGGAAGCTTCATTGAAAATACATTCCGGCTGCCAAAAAAGTACGAACTTGAATTGGATCATCCCAGCAATTGGAGGCTAAATCCCTCCCATTTTTTGGTCAATATCGTGGATTTTATCGAATCCCATTGTTTGGTAATCAATCCTGAACGAAAAAACTCATGAAATTCCCAGTAAGTGGAGGGTAAGTGGCTTCTAAGTGGCTCATGAATCATGTTTTCATCCGCATTTTTTCGTGAATTTTTCCACCACCTCACCACGGGTGGATTCCAAACAGGCCGACGTGCCTGACGTGCTCCGGGATGCGGTCCCCTTTCACACAGGTGGGAGTCAGGGGATTCAGGAGAAAAGTCCCATGGTTTGTTTACCCTCTGGTAATTTAACTGGGGGAACAGGCCATAAACCATAGGAAAATGGTGGTTTAATGGGATTTAATGGGATATACCCTCTGGTAAACTCACATAGCTATTGAAAATGACCATTGAAATAGTGGATTTTCCCATCAAAAATGGTGATGATTTTCCCATCAAAAATGGTGATTATTTTCCATAGTTTTTTGTAAGTTTACCAGAGGGTAACCCCCAAAAGTTGGGATAGAACCCCCTATGACTATGGCTATATGCATATATATATATACATATATATACGTATATATATATATATATGTATCCGCTTCTAAAGCTGGAACTGCAGGTCCAACTACATCCCTCACATCCCTTTGTTTTGGTTAAACAAAATCCCCAGAAAACCATGTTTTTTTTTTTTTTTATAAAGGATGAAACATGACGAAACCACCATCATTTGGAACTCTGGGACCATGTTATTTTTGGGTGTTTGATATGAACCAGGGGATATGGACCATATGGTACATAGTCATTTGTTGGTAATGTGGGATTATATAGATGTATATGATACTGGTACATCCATATTATATATTGGTATGTCATGGATCATCTATAGATGATTGTCATGGAGCACATATAGTTTTTGGATAACGTGACTGGTCATTGATAGGCGATAAAATTGCTGAGATTTTGCATGGTAGCTGTGCGATGTGTAAGCACACATTGAGGACTATTTCATACCCCCAGCTTAAGTTCTTTTTTGAAAGGGTTCGAAGGTTGGCGAAGGGCTTGGGAACAAGAACTGTTATGGGCTTTAGGTGATGTATCCCCTGCAGAATTGGCATGGAACACCCCAGACATTTGAGGACTTGTGAGATGATTTTTGCAGTTGGAAATTCCATGATTTTTGAGGATTTCTTTTGAGATTCAAGTTGAAGTTATCGAGGTATACTTGTATCCGCAACTTTGGTGTGGTTACAGGTACCTTCTCCTTTAATTTTATATAAGATTTTGTTTGGCTCAGCCCAAACTCCGTGCATTTTTTTTTCAGGAATAAGATACCCCGAGTGCATTGGTGTCTCACACTTGTCCGCAGGAATGGGGTGCCACAAAATGGGCTGTTTCCCCATTTCCCGCAGGTCATGGATTCCATTCCGCCAGGTGAGAAGCAGCAGAAATTACAGGAGTTTATTGATCTGATTGACCCAGAGAGCCTGGGAGCCTGGATGCATCGCAGTGGATCTGTTGGATATGGCCAGCATCTGTGGTTTTTGAGTTGGGTGGATTCCAACTTAGCCATGGAGATGTTGGTTGTCTATGTAGAGTGCATTGATTGTGTCCAAGATGGTCGAAAAAAGGGACGGAACAATTTATGGCTGGTTGGAAGAGTTTGAAACATATTTGAACCATGGAACAGTTGGGTTTTTCCAGAACTTTCAGATTCGTTGGCTGAGCTTCATCAGTCTGGTTTGGCTTGGTGCTAAACTAGTGGCGGATTACCTTGGCAAAATAATTCCTACCCTTTGATAAAACGTGGCAATGGACCACCCATTGATAGATGCTTTTCCAATTCAAACGTCCATTTATATAGGATCTTCAATTTTTATATTGCGAAGGTCCCTTTATATTTTCCGGGTTCGTTTTGGCATGTCGACGGGCCCGGTTCCGATCTTTTCCGATCTTTCAATTAGTTTGATTCCAGGAGGGTAGTTGGGAAGTTGGGAATAGTTACTGTAGTTCTATGGGCTGACTCATCTTGTGTCCCCACTGTCCCTAGTAGTAGATTGAAACAGGTTTCTTCCCATTGTCACCCTTTAATTCCGTTTTGGTAGTTTAACCTGGCAAGGGAGAGTTGCCTGTTGAACTGTTGAACGATGTTTCTCAATATTTTCCGGTTAAATATGCGAATTTCCGTCGCCACGAGTTTGTCCGGTAACATATTTTCTTCAAACGTCAACTTTATTGATATTCCCCACTTTCCCATCCATCTCATATTGTTGGTTGTATATCCCATTACATATACACATACATCCCCATGAAATGACAGGTTTTATACCATTATTCTTTATTGCTAAATTCCACCATTTTCAGATTTCAGACACTTAAGAACCAGAAATGTATATTTTTTCACCATTTTTTGCTTTCACTTGAATCGCCATTTGGAAACCCCGCGCCAGTCCCACGCTGCTGGGGGGAGTACTGAGCGCCAGATCGCTAGCTGGTGCACTAGAAAGCAGCGCCATGTCCTCCCAAGAATGTGATGAATCTGTCGATTTGAGAAAATCTGGGAATTGGTTCATTACTACTGGTGTTCTTATGATTGTTAGTGTTTATTATCACATAGATCATCATGTAATGTACTATTTACAGGCAAATCGTTTTTTTTTTGGCTGGTCATTTCCTTCCGTTTTTGTGGGATGGCCTGGTCAAGCCACATGGGATGGGTGCAGACAAAGGTGCTCGCTCGCAGTGAAGATTGGGGAAGTCCAAGCTAGATTCAAAGCTGTTGGAGCTGTTGTGGCATCTAATCCCATTAAATCCCTATTAATCACCATTAATCACCATTAATCACCATTAGTTACCATTAACCATTATTAATCACCAACCACTTGAAAAGACGTGTTTTCCCTGCAGTCTCCAGCGAATTCCACGCCCCGAAAAGGCATGACCCAAGGCCATGCCGACTCGCCACGCCAAAAGGCGTCCGGGCGGAAAACGGCGGAGTTGAATTGCTGAGCTGTTGCTGAGCAGGGAGAATTCACTGGGTTGATTTTCCATTGGGGAAAATGTATACTGAAAAACTCTTCTACTATCAAATG
Organism: Cladocopium goreaui; assembly: GCA_947184155.2. NCBI lineage: Eukaryota > Dinophyceae > Suessiales > Symbiodiniaceae > Cladocopium > Cladocopium goreaui. Next base: position 146,318 of record CAMXCT020000943.1, read on the forward strand.
TGACATGTTCTCGAAAACTGGTCATTTAAATTTATATAAACCAATTCCGACCCAAAAGGTCTTGCTTCAAAAACTTGGATACCTGCCACAGTTGCGTTCCTCTCCTCTGTGGCTCAAGGCAAAGTAGTCGATTTCTCAAAGAAGGATCAGCTCTAGTTTCGGTATGGCGACATGTGCAGAAGTGTCACTCGACGACGAAATCGTAGCCCAAAGGTGGTGGTTTTACAAGTACCTCTTTACTTACACAAATTCTTCCATTGTATGTTTTTTGTTGGGAGAAACTCTGGGTTCCAAGATTGGATAGCAATCGAATCAATTCGAACGTGGGATTTTCTATGACAACCTCTGTATCATCAGTGGAATCCAGGTGTTGGAGCGAAAATGGCCATGATTTGAATGGGGCAACAAATGGCAAATCACCAAAGGCTACGTTTTTTTTTATCTTTCGGCCATAGATCTTAAATTGCAGCAGGATACCAGAAAATCCGGCATTTCCCATGGTCATCATTTTTCCAATGATTTAATGGTCATAAATAAATGGGGGTCCCATTCCAACTTTCTCGACAAAGCCATATTGTTGGTTTATTTCCCCATCATGTCCATAATTACATCCCACTGGAATTTTCTTATCCCCATTGACATACCATTACATCTTAATTTTCAGAGATTCAGAGAAAACCTCATACAATGTTATTAAGTTGTATTTGCATTTGGTAATTTCCAGAGTAACAGAAACCAGCATTTTCAGGGTAACTTAACCATCTAGTGGTGAATGGAGGGAGCGGTTTGGAGCATTGGCTATCCACATGGGGAGTGGTTTGGAGCTACGAATAGGGTTTCCCAACCATATGATAGTGAATCACTGAATCACCCAATTATCTAGTGCTTGGGAAGAGGAAAATGGAGATAGTTCAATATAGCTCCTAACCCATTAATTAATCCAACTAGTTTCCAAGTTTCCAAACATGGACAATGGAGATAGAGAATGTGGCCCTTTATGCCATGTGGCCCATCCCCAGTCGTCACCATGGCTTTATGGCTACACATCATCCCCAAATGGGGAAACCCCACCCCACACCCAGGTGGTGGGCCAGTTCGGAGGTGCCGCAACAGCTATATGTTTTGATGTGAGCTGCAGCCAAAATTGAGGTTAATGGAGAGTAGTCTTCGAAACATCCTGATGATTTTTTGGAAATTGAGCTGGGGCTTGGAAAACGATAATACACTCTTCAAAAATTGATGACTTGGAGCTATATGCCAAATATTGACCCTGGCCCATGCGAAAAAACATGGATTTAACCATCTAAATATAGGGATATCATGGGGATATCATGGATTTATTTAATAAACATGGGAGATTTGGAGATGGACATCCCAACCTACCAAAGTTGGGGGATGAACATCCATAACCCGATGGGTTGATTAGTCTATGGTTGGTGTACTGGGCCTGTTAAATGGTGATGCTGTTGAAAAAATGCAATGCGATTTGGGGGGTTACCCCATGGGACAAAATCCATTTGGAACGGCGTCATGATTTCGTTGGTTCGCAGACAGGTTTCTGCGAAGTGAAAAATCTGCTGGACCGACCTTTGGTTTCGTGGAACTTTTCTATCCAATGAATCCCCAAATCCAGACAGTAGGCAGAACAAAAACCATTGACTCGCCACTTCCAATGCTATGCGTCAAAGTGATGCCCTAAGCAGCACCCAGGGTCAGTCCAAGTCCATTGAGAAGTACTTTTTTTTTTCCCCATAGGAACATCATCCATAGCCATGCTTCGGGAAAATGATGAACTTTCCAGGACATGTTTCGACATCTTCCATGGGAAAATCGTCCTGGAAAGCCAGTGAAATGGATGAAATGGGTGCCCAACAATGGCAGGATGCGGCATTGGCCACATGGACAGGCGCGGTGTGGCAACACGGTCTCCAAAAGTTCCGGGGCCGTGGGGATGCTGGGCTGTTTAGTGGAAGGGATTTTTTGAGACCTCATGACTTCAAAGTTATAGTTTTTTTCCACACTTTTAACATGCTATGACCTATAGTTATTTGATGTTGTTAGTTAAAGATAGTTATAGTCATAGTTGATTCTCTTTTGAGGCTTCTGAATGCCAGGGAGTCTCTCACTGCGCGGGGGTCTCTCACTCACCGGCATCCTCAGATTTCGAGCTGGGAGCCTCCTTCTGCCGCTCCGCTCCACTCGCAAGGCCTGAAGGATTTTTCCAGGGGGCCATGGATTGGTTAAGGGAAAATCTTCACCGCAAAACCCATTGATTTTCCCATTGAAAATGGGATTTGGAGGTTTCCTAAGTCATGGGGGGTACTGTCAGTCATCCATTTTTTGGTTGGGATTTTTCATGAGACAATCCAGCTATTTTTAGAATCCCATGACTATGGAAAGCCCCATTTCTGTTATCCAACCATAGATGGGTTTGTCTGAAAAATGGGGTATGTAAAACTTATTCCTTGAATGTTTGGCATCATTGGAATCAGAAAGATATTCGGAAATATATATGTGGTATAGCCCAGCCCCCCAAACAAGATAGAAACGTAAGTCATCACTATTTTAGTAGGATTTTATCACTTTTCTATCCTTTTGGAAGTTGCATACCTCTGAAACCACCAAGTTAATTCTCATTCTCCCTATTATTTTAAAAGGATTTGGGGGTTATACCTCATTTTCAGACACCCATTATTCCGGGCTGGAGCAGCGTCGTGATGGTCTGGGTATGGGACTAATGCTTCTGTTCTTGTTGATGCAAGATACATTGAAATACATCCAATTTATTTTCTGGAATCTATTGAACCAAAATTATTCACTGGACATTGTCCAGAATATTGAACATGATCCAGAGTATTGAATATTGGATGTCAATATATGTTAATGATTCATTGGATAATGTCAATTTATTGAACCAAATTCATCCAATGAATTATTGACATCCAAAAAAAATTGAAGCTCAGCCTCAGTGGAGCCCGATGAATCCCACTGCACAGGTGTGCCAGACACTGTGAGACTGCGGAGCTTCGGGTTGGCAGTTTGTTTCGCCTGGATCGCAAAATTCCAAGATATTCCAAGGTTTCTGGTAGTTTTATCATGTTTTATCACTAGGGGATCAAACAACAATTGTTTTTGCTAGGACAAATCTAGGACAAGGTAGGCTTAATTATTATAAATTGCCATTTACCTAGAAAAATGGACAACTGCAAATTTCTGGGAGTTTTTTAAGCACGCTTTTTTATAGGTGCGAAACTTGATCTTCCAATTTTTACAGCCACGCGGCGAGCGAACAGCTGATGTTTCCAGGAGAAAAAGAACCTTGCGCCGTCTGAAGACAGGACGCAGAGGGAAATCTAGAGGAAACGCACGGCTTTTCACCATCAATTGCGCAAGTTTCAGGGAAAAACCTGTAAATTCCTCCTCAAACTCACTCCAAACAGCCGGGGATCCCTGAAAAAGGATCAATTGAATCAATTGTTTTTTATATTGCGATTCTGCATAATTACAAGTCTATTTTTTTCCAGCTACGTTGTCCACCTTGGGCTTGTTGTTGCCTGGCGGTGTGTGGCGCAATAGGCGAGCCCCATGTGCTCCCAACAATTGTTCATAGTATCCTACCATTCTTGTAACATTGTGATTCCTACTATACCCGACCCATCCCTACGAATTCTGAAGTACTATGAGGATGTAGACTCCAGCATTTCTATCATCTCCTCCTGAGTCCATAAATCAAGGATTGAACACACGTTTCAGGCAATTTTGGGTTGGGAAACATCCCATTTTTGGATGGTCTCCCATTTGTTCACAGGACGGCGATTGTTCTCGATTGGGACGACACGCTGTTTCCCTTGACCCATGTCCGGGGCGCGGGTTGTCGATAGGGTCTACCTTGACCCCTCGGTGATTTCAAGGGGGAAAGTCATCCTAGGCAGAATTTTCAGACATAGCCAACTCCATGAAATTTCGAGTTCCTGATTTTCAGGCATGGTGATCGATCTAAAGGTTCTTGTAAAGAGTTTTAATTGTGAAGACCGTTCATGTCATGTTGGAAGCCCTCGCGAAAGTATATTTTTTTGAGTTCGCGAAAGTGAAATGTTTATTCGCAAAAGTTTTGCGAACGTTCCCAACAGCGAATCTGTTGGGTTTCAGTCTCTGGGGCCGGGGACTGGTGACACGAAAATGCATGCCCCGAAAAACCGGAACAGTCCTGGAACCTTGCTGGAACCTTTCGCTGTTGGGTTGCAAAGCTGGGCTAATAAAATTTTCATTCGCGAAGATGGCCATTCCAATTCCCGGATAAAGGAATTTTGATCAACAACCACATAGCATCCAAAAAACTTGATGTTCCACCCGAAAATGGCTGGGCAGACATCCCAGTAGGGCGTCTACTACTGCTACATTTTTTTGATCTTCACAAAGATTAGTGTTCCAATTTGTGGCCCATGCTGCAACTGCCAAGGTGTATTGTGATTTGCACTTGGATCTACGAAAACCTTTGCAGGACGCAGGGATTCGGAAATTCGCAGGGTTGTCGAAGGCTGGATTCAGTCGAAACTTGGACGGGGAAGACCGGTGCCAAGAGAGTTCGTTCAAAATTCGAACGTGGAGATCCATCCCAAACCTTGGTTATTTAGTCTTGGATCTATCCGATCTATCCGTTTTGGGTCCGTATTGGAGGTATACCAGGTATGGGCCATATGGCTTTGTCATGGTCTGAAAATAAGGCTTGTCATGGTTTGTCATGTTTCATCATCAGGATCATCATCATTTTTACTTTTCTTCAAAACTGCCATTTTGGGGAAATCATGCACAATTTTTGGACAAAGCCAGATTGTCGGGGGACAGGACTAGGAAGTAGCATCTGGTAATGAAACATGGGAATGGACAATCGCCATTTATAGATGTTCATGGATTTTCCAATCATCTTTGGATCTCCAGCCATTTGCCAGCCATTTTCAATGATTTTCATGGATAAGAAGCCCTCTGGTAATCCAAATATTTGCCAGCCATGGATTACCAGAGGGGGAGATCCAGTTGTGATGGTCCTGTGACTCGGCGCCACAGGAGCAACGCATTCCCGAGGTCTCCCCAGGGTCAACCTGAAGTGGTGCAGGGTAGTTTACCCTCTGGGAACTTGATACAGCTATAGAAAATCAATAAAATCAATGAACATCACCATGAATTTAAGGGCTAAATCATGGTAAGGGCTGTAAATCAACTATTTCTATGGACCGTTTTCTATAGCTACCTTAAATTACCAGAGGGTCACGCTTCAATCTTTTGCCGTTGAAGTATGGAATATTGGACGATGAAACCTCTAAGATTAGCCATGAGGTTGCGGGAATGGAGATAGCAAAATTGGGCCAGTTCCACTTGAAGTCATCACGGTTTAGCCACTCGACATGGGAAATCTCTGGTATTAAATTTGTCAGGGGCTCAAGATCTATTAGGCTATTAGGCTGTGTCCTTGCTGATTTTGAGATGCAAATCAAGATAGGCTTGCCCAATGGTCGAAGTGAGAAGATAACAGTTCCGTTGTCCTCCAGAGTTGGGGACTTGAAGCTTCTAGCCCTGGACTTGCTAGCACGTGGTTTCTTGAGGACTGTCACTGCAGAAGGGCGTCCGTTGGTTGCTGAGGAAACATTGGAAGCTGCTGGAGTTCAAGAGGGAGACTACCTGACATTCATTGCGGTGGAAGCAAAGGAAGGAACGAAGGTAGCAACAGAACGTGCCTTCGCCTTGCTAAGGGGCGATCGAGCCGCGGCAAAAGGGGCCATCCAGACTTTGGTGGGGACAGATCAAAACCATCCGGCAACAGTGCTGCCATCCTGGCAGATGGCAGGGTTGTTACCTGGGGCCATCCAGATTTTGGTGGCAATAGCTCTGCTGTGCAAGATATACTGACAAGTGTGCAGCATGTTCAGGCCACTGAACGCGCCTTTGCTGCAATTCTGGCAGATGGATCGGAGGTTGCTTGGGGCGATCCAGATTATGGTGGTGACAACATGTGACAACTCTCAAGTTCAGCAGCTGACAAGTGTGCAGCAGATTCAGGCTACCAGGCGCGCATTCGCTGCCAGATTTTGGTGACAGCTCTTCTATCCAAGGTCAAGCTGCGTCAAGCTGCTGATTTATAGCATGGTTCGAATGAAATTTGGAGCGCGGAAAAGAGTGGAGATGCGCCACGGTCTTTTCTGCAGCAGGGTTGTGTCAGTATCTTTCCTGTGTTATTTAATTTTGTCATACGATAACGGCAACAATGTTTGATATGTTCTTATAATACAAGAAACATGTAGAAACATCGCATATACAGGTCGGCATTTGTAATCTATATGACTACACATACATGTCAATATGCATACAAATGTTCGTGCGGCCTTTATCCCAGTTGTCGAACACGCCTCTTTGTGATTTGGATTTGTTGAGCACCAACCAAAGGCACAAGTGGTTTTGAAGTTTGTGTTTGTAAGTGCATGTCTTAGATGATGAATTGCAACACACACACACAAACACACAAACACACAAACACACAAACACACAAACACACAAACACACAAACACACAAACACACAAACACACAAACACACAAACACACACACACACACGCATGTTACATGGGATTTTGAAGTGAAGTATGGGCCAACAAATCTGGTTGTGCCATGTCATATGAACAGCATAGCCCCTCAAGCCGCCCTTGTGGGTTTCGGCTTCATTGGTGTCATGTTCACCACCACCAGTTGAAAGCCAAAACAATAGGTTAAAAATTACCCTTATAAACATGTTTGTTGGTGGGTAAGGTTCACCTTGAATAAACATTCATAAACCCAAGCATCGCCGATCACATGCACAACAGCGGCTGACATGATCACTTGCACCCACAAACACATCAGGGGTAAACGCGAGCGGCTCGCGTTTTTAACGGGTTGTTTTCCAAGCTGGGGTTGGTAGGTATTACCGGTGATCAAACCCGTGTTGTTTTTTTTTAGTTGCAAGGTTTGGTGATCCTGTCAAAAAACCGGCTTATTGATATCACTCCCTCTTTCCAACTGTTTTGAAATTCAAGACAATTTCAAAACTGCTTCCAAAGGCTGGAAACCAATTGGCCAAATCTTACCCTAGGCTTCCCTGATGTGGAACACCCATGGTTGGTGGAACATGATCCACCAATCGTGGTCAAATTTCCACCAATCTATGTGACTTTCCCTGGGGCTTTGCATATCGCTGCTTCGGGCCCCATCGTTGAAGCCAAGTGGATCCAATTTGTGGAGGATCAACAGCACGGTTTTCACCACAAAAATAATTTCCAATAAGACCACATAAGAATTTGACCTGGATTTCCGATAGAAACACCATAGGTTTGCCTCCATTTTTTCGATGGGTTCAGAACTCCCCGGACCCGTCCATGTCGAGATTTTTTCTGGATAGCCGGTTTTTGATGGTTTTTCCAGGCCATGAAGAAAGATGTGGCGGAGAAACTGAGCCGATGTTGCCAGGAGGTTAGCACGGCAGCTGGTGCTGGAGATGGACGGTTTCGCCATGGTCGGTTGGCTGACCCCTATCTCAGTGGGGGATGTCATACCTGTCCATTGTGGTTTATCATCTTCCAAGCATTCTGAAGTAGTGATTTATTTGTATTTTAGATACTGTATTTCAGGATTCCAATGTGGATTGTAACGACATACATTGATCCCCAAATAGCTAAGATTTATGGATGTGAATAAACGTGAATACCCTGCACCATGGGTTTTCGGACATTTTCATGGGTTTTGGCCCTGTCATGCCGGATGTAGCCCAAAAAAGATGCTTGTAAACCATCATAATGAGAAAACAGTGGGAACATAACCAGATATAGTGTAATAGTTATACAATGAAATTGCATTGGAATCAACATGGGATGTACATCGAACAGCATATTTGGAGTGGCGGATCCAGAAATTACAGTGTTATTCACGGGCTTTCTGACTTGCCACTGGATGACATGAAGAGCGACCACCGGAGGTGTATGGTTTTGGCTTTACCACATGTTCATTCATTAGCCCTTTGTAGTCGTTTGGGTGCTGGTAAGCTCATCATTTCTGCTTCGATACCAGAGATCCATATGGAAATTGACTCAAACCATGCCATACACAGATTGAATCCATGGTTTCTTAGGGGGTATTCCCCCAATAGTTATGATTTGATACTGAAATGGTACCTTCCCACTTATAAAGAGCCGTAGACGGGGTTTATTAATCCAGGGTTGACATTACACAGATGTCCTTGCTGAGAACCATGGTGGATATTATATATATATGATATATATGTAACATTAACAGTGATGGCAAAACTGGGCGCGGTCCTTGGAAGCTCCATGGCTGCTGATTCGAATGTGGCTCAAAGTGATTTCCTGTCCCATTGGTTGAATAAAAGATGACTCCTGAAGAACCAGGAGGTATATGATGGTATATGATAGATGGTGTCCAATCTGGCCCAATCTATTCTTGCCAAAAAATGCCAAAAAGACATCAGTGGTCTAATCAAACATGGCAAGGGAACACCGCACAATGTATAGATGATTTTCCCAACTTATTTTCACCGAATATTTGCACTTGCCTTGAGAACCACAACCTTCCCAAATACTGTATTGTTGGTTGAATAATATCCCAATATATCCGCATTGAATCCCACAAAATCACAACTTGTGTGGCGTAAGTTAGTAGTTAAATACCAAGTAAGTAAGACTTGTCTAATCTCTAAAACATGAGAGTCACCGTGACTGTGGCGAAAGCCAAATGGCTTGATCTTCTATGAGAAACAATTCATAGGGGAGAATGAATTTCACCAATCAACATAGGTTAAATGATAATAATTATAAGAGAATCCAATGATAATGCCAGTATCCCTATACTCAGCATGTTAAGTGTCTCCCATAATTGGATTATTTCACCGTATGATATATGAACTCCATACATAGCAGAGAATAAATGAGCTCTATATTAGCAATATTGTTCATGTGCATATATATATATAATTATCTATATATATATACAACTATATATATAATTATATATATATAGATAAGTATATGCATTTATACATATGTATACACAGGTCACTATATCCATACATCTATGTAACCTTAGTTATACATATATAATCCTACCAATTATACGTTGATAATTCGCATCAAGTGATCACCGTGTCAGGGATGAGATCCGCGTTTTTTCCGCGACAGGTGATCAGGCTTTTGAGACTGGCCACAACGCTTGGAGAGGCCGACAAGGGTACCTCAAGCTCGCTGGATGGTTTTCATGGAAAATCCCAAGAAAAAAATGGATGAAATCCTATAAACATGGGGTTTATTTCATGGAAAATCCAATCCTATGAAAATGCATGATTTTGGGGTACCCCCATTTTCGGAAACCTCCCGATGTTTATGTATCTTTTTGATGATCTAGTATATGTAATGAGTATCTACGTATCTATTATTGTCTATATTCACCTTGCAGCTCCGCATGTCCTGGTTTCATCAAGTAGACTCGCCCAGAGTGCGTCTTATTCGCGAAGGGTTGCCACCTGTATTGGTAACGTGGTTGCTGATGGAATTTCTTCACGTGATGTCTTCATGGTAAGGTTACGATAGTTGATTTCGACTTGATCCAAGAGCAGACACCACTAGAGTGGTTGGTATCCATCATTGCCACCTACGAAGTTTTGGCGTCATTTCCGAGGAACTGTTTTAGCGACAGAAGGAACATATCATCAATCTGTTCCAATCATAGAATCAACCATGCTGGTACAATCCCACTTTGAATCCTCCTATTTTTTTTTGCATGTTTCGTCCAAAACGTATTCCATTTTGATTCCCCTTAGATTGTGTGGTTTAAAAAATATGAACCAACATTTTTGACAAACCAGGTATGCTAGTTTAGTTAGTTTCACACAGACTTCGGATCACCTAAGTAGTCGAAACGACTGGTTGGGCGAAGTGTCATGTATTTTGACAGGTGTTGGGGTGGCTTTTGGGCTTAAGGGTGGTTCATGTTGCGCTGCAACAAGTGCGGGCAGTCAGAGCCGCACTTGGGCGATTCGTGGTGCCTCGGCTGCTCTGCAGTCGAGGCGTTGGCCGGTGAACTCCGGTGCGGGTGGGGGGCCCCCGGAACTCGGCTGCTAGCGCACGATATCCTGACTACAGCTGTCAGGCAAATTCGTGCGGTGAGGCGGCTGGGGATTGCTGGTGCTGGTCGTGACCGGGTTCGCACCCCGGAGCGTGCTGGGACTCCCGTTGCACCTCCGGCTGAGCGATCCAGCCTGCCTCCACCGCCTAAGGAGGCCCCCCGTGAGCCTGCACCGGAGGTTCCCGAGCCGGAGGGGCGAGCTCCTGCTGGTGAAGGCCGTGCAGGTAGCGTCAAGGCCGAGAAGCCGGACGAGGAGAGCGAGTACGAGTACACCGACAACTCCGAGGGCGAAGATCCTCCTGAGCTGGAGGACGCTGGCCTGAAGGCCGTGCCTAAAGCCGCAGCCTCTAGGAGTGAGCGGTCGGAGATCCCTCGCAGGAGGGCACCTGAGGAGTCAGAGAAGAAGAGGTCGCGAGATAGGGCGCGTGACACAGCGCGTTCAAGCACGCGACAAGAAGAAGGTCGTGAGAGATCAAGGGATCGAGGCAGGCGACGACGTAGTCGAAGTCGCCGACATCAGAGGCGAGACGAAGAAGGACAACAAGCAGAACCTAGGAAAAAGAGACGGCACAGGAAGGGCCATCGTGGAGGCGCCAAACATCAAAAGGTGTGGAGAGCCCAGAACGACCCTTTTAGGCGGTTTCACTACAAGCAACCAGACGACTTTTGGGACAGGCCGCCGGCCTCCCATTAGCAGAAACAATGGCACCAAAGAAGAGGACAGAAGCCAGGGCCTTGATAGACCTTGGCGTCACCGAGGGAGCAGAGATTCGAATTTCAGACGTGGAATGGAGGCTGATCCGTGCACCCAGTGGGTCGGTGCTGGAAATTTGCCTGGCCGGATGCTCGGCTGGGTTTGGCACCGAGGAATGGTTTGCGGTGCTGGTAGACCGCTGCGTCGAAGCATCAGGAGGTGGACTTTTGGTGGGCGGAGACCTGTTGGGATCCGAAAGCCCTGCTGCCTATCGAGAGGCTTTGTCAGTTCTTGGCACGGGGCATCTTCACTTGTGCCCTGCCGATCCATGCGAGGTGGCGGAAGAGCCGGAGTGGCTGCACTGCACACGGGTGCGGTGCTGGACTCCAGGCAACTTCGACGCTCCTTACTTAACTCCCGGAGGCAGGGCGCTGTTGACGCTGGCTACTATGCCGACCCCGCCAGAGAGAGGCGAGGGGCGGAAGGCCAGGCCAGGGGTGCGGGCCAGTGCCGCGCAACTCAAGGCAGCTGCGAAGCGGGCTGGGAAGCGGCCCCTTCAAGTGGAGCCCACAGTTATTCCAGTCCTTTCAGATGGAGAAATCGAGGTGGAAAACTTGGATGGAGAACCTATGGATCGTCAAGGGCTGCGCTCCCTACTCAAAGCAACTCGGGAACGGATTGCTGGAACGGGGGGCAAACGCCACCGGTCCGGCGAGGAGTCAGATGGTGGAGCCGGACGAAGGTTTACAGGCTCTGCTCTGGCCGAGAGTCGGCTGACGAGTGGGACTGCCCTGACGCCTGGGAGATCGACCACATTGGCTCTCGCCCCATCGGCGGATACAAGAGGAGGAGGGGCGAAGAGATTGAAGAAGCGTTTGGAGGAGCGTTCGGACAACACTTCAAGGCTGCTGGCTCAAGCCGTGCAGACCTCCGAGCGCGAAGCACAGCTGGCGAAAGAGAAAAAGAAAAAGAAAAAGTCCAAGGACGGGATTGCTCGCCTGGCAGAACTACTGTCCTCAGACAAGAAGAAGAAGAAAAGAAAGAAGAGGAGAGATCGGGACCGACGGAAGAGAGAACAGTCGGACCTGGAAGGAGGAGACCCAGGAGACAGACTGAGGGTGAAGCCCGACCCAGAAGACCCTGGATCTTCCGACTCAAGTGGCTACGGCAGCAGCTCGACCTCCAGCCGAAGGCCAAGACGGGACGCCGACACGGACGAGGATTCCGAGCTGTCCTTCGAGGCTCCCCTTCGCCGCAAGGCCTTGAGGGAGCCGGGAAGTGTGATGGACATGTTGGTGAAGAACGCGCAGGATCAGTTAGACCGGGGTGCGCTCCTTGAAAACGAAGGCAGCACCCCAGGGGTCACCTCGGGCATAAAGATCAGCACTTTCTTTGCCCTCCTGATCCGGCCGTTCTACCCCAACAACAGCCCCCTGATGAGAGAGCTCTATGCCCTAGGGCAGACAATAGACCTCCTTCGAAGCGGCCGCTTGCCCGAGACGGCAGATGCCCTCGCAAGCCGGTTCATCGCCGTCCACACGGCCCTAGCCGAGGGGAGTTGGGCTACAGCAGCTCAGCTCGAACTTTACCCCCTCGAGCCGGTCTCCTCAGCAACAGTGGGGACTATGCTGCAGGCGCAGAAGCACAAGCGCTTGCTGCAGAAAAGCCAAGGCATCCAACCCAACAGGTGGGGAGCGCAGGGTGCCGGAAAAGGCCGTGGAGCAGGGGGCTGGACCGAGAAGGGAAAGAAAGGCGAAGGCAAGGGCCGCGGCAAGGGAAAGGCGAAGGGTGCGACGAAGGATGCATCCTGGCCCAAGAAGGGCGAGCCGAATCCATGGAAGGAGACGCAGGAGGAGGCAGGGAAGAAGTGAGAGGATTGTCGGCCCCGCTTACAACAGGTTTCAACCAGAATTCAGGTGTTGCTGGACTGTGGAGGTGGCTGTTAACTTGTGGCCTCCCTACAGAAGCTGGTGGGGGAGCTGAACGGATTTTTAGGGAGCTGGCTGGCCGGTGCGGTAGTTTTGACCGCATCGGCCGCGGGCTTCTTTGGTTTTTGATTTGCTTCCCACAGCTTGAGACGGAGGTGGAAGTCAGCAGCGGCCTACGGCAGGCTGTGATGGGAAAGTGCAAAGGTTCCTATGCCATGCACCGAGGCGGGTTCAGAAGAGCCAGGCCTCACTTTCCATTGCCCCTGGTGAACGGCGCCCTCCTCAAGGAGGCGGCGCTTGGAGCTACAGTTGAAGAATTCATGCGCCCGCATTTTGCGGGCTGGGATGTGGTGCAGATCTGGACTGCACTCTCAGTGATGGCGCTCAATGCTGTTGCTGGCCATGGCCGAGCAATACTTGAGATGAATCCCAGCAAGAGCCAGAGGGCGGCCTTGGGAGCGATAGCTGCGAGCGTCAATAGGATGCTTGTGCGCGCCACTGAGCTGAACCGCTCCCCTAGCGACGCGGAAAAAGAGCTCAGTGAGCGTTTTGTGAACTATACAGGGGAAGAGGTTCCCAAAATGCAGGTGCTTAGGTTGCGCCAGGCTTTACCAGCTCTGCCCCCTCAAAGTCATGGAGGTTGCATTGATGCCCGTAATTTGGTTGGGAGTGGCACCCGGTGGTTTTTGGATAATGCTGAGGCAAGTTTATCAGAGGAACCTCCTAAGGATGTCAAACTGCAAGCTAAGGTTCATGTGGCCCCTTCAGAAGCTTTGGACCTTTTCAAAACGCTGGTTGATCGTAAAATCTGTTCATGGATCAGGGATGACGCAGTTTTGAGGGTTGGTTCACAACAAGTTCTGTCCGGCATGTTTGCAGTGGGGAAGGGGTCCTTTCTTGATGATGGAAGTGAAGTTCAAAGGATTATCATGAACCTTATTCCGTCCAATGCAGTTTTTAAACATGCTCAAGGTGGTACAACAGGACTCCCCTCTATTACACAGTATCTTTCACTGGTATTGAAATCTGATGAACGGGTATTTTACTTTCAGAGCGACATGACCTCAGCATTCTATCTTTTTCGGATTCCAGTTTGTTGGCACTCCATGATGGCTTTTAACATCAGTTTTACGGGAGATCAAGTTGGTCTCGGTGGTTCTGGTCTGTTTAGACCATGCTGCAGTGTGATACCCATGGGATGGGCGTCGGCGGTTTCTATAATGCAAGAAATTGCAGAGACCTTGACCAAGATTGGCCGGCTGCCCGCTGCTTCACGCGTGCGAAGGACAGCTCCGCTGCCACCTTGGTTGGTTGATACTTGTGAGGTCGCTGCATCCAGCGGGCGACCTTGGTATCACGTATATCTGGACAACTTCTGTGCGATGGAGAAGGTGAAGAAGAATGAGAATGCTGATGCTGGTGGACAGATTCATTCAGCGTTGGAGGCTGCTTGGCAACAAACAGGGGTCCTCTCTTCTTCGAAGAAGAAAGTCTCAGCTGAGCCGGTTGCTCATGAGCTTGGGGCTATGTTACAAGGAGATGAGGGGACCTTAGGACCTTCACCTGAGCGGGTCCTGAGACTTGTTCAAACAACTCTGGTGGTCATTGGCCGCCGCTCCTTGTCGCGCAAGTGGGTTCAGGTCATTGCCGGAAGGTGGGTCCATTGCATGAGCTTCAGGAGACCTGCTATGGTCTGGCTAGATGTTGTCTGGGCTTATATCGCTGGAAAGGCCAGGGGGCCTGCTGCCGAGAGTCGGGTGCGTTCAGAGTTCATGAACTGCATCTGTGGGTGCTTGCTCATGCACACCAATTTGAGGGCTATGGTTAGCTCCACAACCACGGCCAGCGATGCATCCAGTACTGGAGGTGCTGTTGGGAAGAGTGTGGAGCTCACCTTGGCTGGCCAAGAGTTTGTGGGAGCGGATCTGGATGGAAGAGCTGAAGGAATTCGTGCTCCCATTCTGGTGCTGTCGTTATTCAACGGCATAGGGTGTGCTTTCAGGTGCTATGATTTGTGTGGCATCTCCCCGGCTGTCTGCATATCCTATGAGCTGTGCAAAGCGGCCAACCGAGTGACCAGCAGGAGGTGGCCACAGGTCAAGATTGAGTTGGATGTCCGGTCGTTGACGGAAGAACAGATCAGGGAGTGGAAGTACCTCTATCCCGAGATAGAGGAGATCCACGTATGGGCAGGTTTCCCTTGCGTGGGACTGAGTGCAGTGAGGTTTGGCCGCCTCAACTTGGAGGACCCCCAATCAGGTCTGTTTTGGGAAATGGTGCGGATAATCCGACAGGTGCGCCAGGTCTATGGCTATGCCTTCCCGGTCAAGTTTGCGGCTGAGAATGTGGCCAGCATGGATGTGGCTGCGGAAAGGGAAATTTCAGAAACGCTGGGCATTAAGCCCTGGCGGTTCGACTCAGCTGATGTGGTCCCAGTTCACCGTCCTCGGTTCTGTTGGTCCAATACGGAACTGACTGACATGGGAGGCGTCGAGGTCACCGAAAAAGATCGCTGGTGGGAGGTGAAGTTTTCCCACAACTACCCGGCCTTGGAACAATGGATTGAAGAAGGGTGTGTTTGGCCGGGGTTTTCTGAGGGAGCTGTCTTGCCTACTTGCATGAAGGCAATTCGACGCTCTTCCCCCCCAATAAAACCGGCAGGACTTGAACGGGTGAGCTGGGAGGGGAAACAAAGGTGGGCTGCTGATGAATTTCGTTTCCCCCCATACCAGTATGGTGAAAAGTTCATTTTCTGGAAGGACGAGAAATGGAGGTTGGCTTCCGCCAGTGAACGGGAGCTGCTTCATGGTTTGGGGTTTGAACATACAGCCCTCTGTTGGTCGGCCACCGAAATCAAGCAGAATCCAAGGGGTTATGAGGACAAACGTAAGAGCTTGGTGGGGGACAGTTTCAACTGCTTTAGCTTTGTTTTTGTGGCAGCAATGCTTTGTCGACGGTGGGTACAGATCCCCCATTATGATATGCTTTGGGATCGGATGGGTTTGGCCCCTGGGTTCTGTGCCCCCATTGAAACCAAGGCCCCTATTCAAAGGCGCTTATGCTATGGGTCTTCCAACAAATATTTGGGGGTTGCTGCCATGCATGCTTCTTTGCTACGTCGGGTGAACCATACTGGCTCAGATGTTAGGATCACCACAGGAGCAGTGTTAAACCCCAAGGCATACCCCCGACAAAGTTCTTGTTCTGCATGGTGGCACTGGTCGAAGGTTTTTGCATGTCGTTGGAACAGGTTTGATCATATAAATAGTTTGGAACTTCGGTCAATAATCCACAGTGTCGAATGGAGGATCAACCATATGAGGGAATGTCAAGCCCGCATCTTTCATCTCAGTGACTCATATGTGGCAATGAGTATTATTAGTAAGGGTCGGTCGTCATCGCGCATGCTCAAGCCACTTTTGAGCCGGCTGGCTACGGCCCTGCTGGCCTGGGATCTCTACCTGGTCGTATCCCACGTGGAATCCCTCGACAACCCCACCGATACCGCCAGCCGTGCTTGAACCCTTTCCCTGCGTATGGTTGCTGCCCATAACTTCTGGCCTGGTCAGGCGACTCAAGAACAAAGGCGACAAGCAAGGAGACACATACAATTAGAAGATGTGGGCATAACGCAGGCTACCTTGGAAAGGTACTACACTGCTGTGGGGCGCCTTGCACCCGAGCTTCACGATGTCACTACTGAAGGGGAGCTGGATGAAACCATTGCTCTCTGGATTCAAAATGAGTTTGAAGATGGAACACCCCTTCACTTAATTGGAGATGCTTTATCAGGTCTTCATCACTTTGAACCTTTTACCAAGAAGAAGCTGCCTAAAAGTTGGAGACTTTATGGCATTTGGCGCAAGTTTGAGATTCCCTGTCGGGCACCCCCGCTCCCGCAGGATATCGTCCTTGCGATGGCCGGGTGGTGCTTATCGATAGATGAGCTGACGATGTCAGCGCTCATCTTGTTGGGATTTCATGCGCTGCTGCGAACGGGTGAGCTTTTACAAATCCGCCCCTGTGACTTCATCTTGGATGACACGCGTGGACTCCTATCACTCCCATCCAGCAAGAGCGGAGTGAGAAACAATAGCCGAGAAAGCGTCACCATTCATGATGGGTCCACACTTGAGACCGTTAGGGCCATGCTTGAACTCAAGTACCAATTGGGGCTCTCTAAAGTGCCTTGTTGGGAACACAGCGGGACTGCGTTTCGCAATCTTTTCCGCCGAGCGGTGGAGGCCCTTCAGGTGCAGCATCTGGGGTTCAGACCCTACTCCTTAAGGCGGGGAGGAGCTACATATGAAATGCAAAGTCATGGCCTTATGGAGCGTACGCTTATCCGCGGACGCTGGCGTAACAGTAACATCGCCAGACTATATATCTGCGATGGTTTGGCGCTGCTTCCTTCCTTGTCTATGACTTTGCGCTCAAAGTTTTTGGTGGCTCAATATTCGTCTACGTTCCTCAACGAGCACCAGGCTTTCACTGGTGGGAGCCGTGGAAATAAACGTAGAAAAACGGCCTGAGTGGCCTGTCCTGCCATGGACAAACAGGTCCTGAAAGGGATCTCGATCCTGCCATGGGTCGAAATTAAAGAGTAGAATTTGAAATGGAAGAGACTCTGCCATGAGTCAAGGTATCTGAGAAGTGCAATAGGCATTTCTATCAAAGTACAGGAACCATGACAATCGTCATGGCTGCAAAACCTACGTGCATGGCTGGAAAACGGAAGACAGCCTGAGTCCAAAGTAGTCGAAACGACTGGTTGGGCGAAGTGTCATGTAGTTTGACAGGTGTTGGGGTAGCTTTTGGGCTCCCTAACCCCCCCACCCAGGGGCAACTAGTGGAAATAAACGTAGAAAAACGGCCTGAGTGGCCTGTCCTGCCATGGACAAACAGGTCCTGAAAGGGATCTCGATCCTGCCATGGGTCGAAATTAAAGAGTAGAATTTGAAATGGAAGAGACTCTGCCATGAGTCAAGGTATCTGAGAAGTGCAATAGGCATTTCTATCAAAGTACAGGAACCATGACAATCGTCATGGCTGCAAAACCTACGTGCATGGCTGGAAAACGGAAGACAGCCTGAGTCCAAATTTTTTGATCGATTTTCAACAACGGCCGTTTCGAAACGGAGCAGGTGATGATCGTCACGTTGTCGAAGGACTCTTGGGTCGCCGGGTTCCCCAAGCATGGCCCGGCCCGTTCTTCGTGGACGGCTTTGCCATCATGCTTCGTGCAAAGCCAGGATAAATGAAGCCTTATTTTACTAGCATCATGTTAACCCAGGAGTTTTTTTTCACCCCCCAGTTGATGAAAATAGGGCTTCACCACTCCAAAAAAGAGTCATGGATCACATCCAAAATTGGGGCTGTTTTGAGTTGTGAAAATCCGGGGGCATCAACAGAATTTTTCATCCCGAGCTACGGCTTAGCTTGGCTGGTTGATCCCTTTGAACCCCATGGGGCCCCAGACTGGTCGACCAACCATCGACAAATGGTCCGTTCTTCTCGAAAATTTGAGATGAGTCCTGATTGACTTTGAAAACTGGATGGGTCAAACTCTATGACACACATGATTTCTGTGAACATCCATTGAAAAAGTCATCCTGGAGTAGAATACGGACATTTCAAACAGCCATTACAAACATGAACATATATGATATTAACAAATCCCACATTTTTCCATATAGTTACCATCCTTTTTGGATGTTCACCAGGGTCTCCCGGTGAGTTTTTTCTGGCTCAGGCCGAGTCGTGTAGGAACTTTTTCCCCGAGTTGCAGGACATGGCCGGGGTATGCCGTGTCAGCATTGGAAGGAACAGTGGAACACCAATGGTTTTGAATTCGGAAATAAAATAGTGAGTAGTGGCTGATCACCACACGATTTTTTGTACAGGATACCCCTGATTCTTGAATCGTGGACATATGTGGACATTTTGAATATGGGAAGACTAGCAGTGTCTAATGACTGTTCGCAACCCGACCATTGAACGACCAGTGGAGTAATGTGCAAGTCACTTCAGCGTGCCCCGGGCTTCCCGGGCTTCCCGGCTTCCTGCGAAATATGCGGTCAAGGAGTGCATCTCGAAGCTAGGTGACTTGGCCTCCGAATGGGATGATGCTTGCGATGGCATTTTCCGTGACAGGATGCCAAAAAAATTAGGGCCTCACCAGCAAACATCGTGGGAGATTTCCAAAGCTAGGGGATGCACGTGGATTGCTGGAGGAATCCTCAAAAGGGATTGTCAAGAACACCCACAAGAAAGGGGTTATAAACTTGGGATGACCCCAATCCTTAGACTTCTTAGTCAATAGATAGGGCACCAAGTGTACATACAGATATACATGCTTCCTCATGATTTTGTGATGCAAAATCTAAAAGGACTGGCTCTTGTTGGTGACATCCCATTTTGATGGCGGACCTTTGCCCTTCAAGATAGATCCACCATTCAATGATGATTTTCATGGATTTTCCCATTCAAACTTCCTGTTTTTAGAGGATTTCCCATTGCCATCTATAGATCATTGTCATGTCGCAATAGTTTTGTGGCACTTTATTGGTATCGGACAATGTTCAATGAATGGTACTGGGTTCCATTGCTGGTCATACCTTGAGCCTTGGTGTTTTGGCAAGGTGTGCGAGTGCTACACGCCACGCCCGGTGAGCAAAGAGGCGAGACATCATGCGCACCTTTTGGGCCATGTCTTTTTTGACTTTGCTCATCACTGCAGTTTTTGGGGAATCAGTTTTAGAGGCCACCTGAGAACATGTTCCATGTTATTTTGAACATCATTTTGATACGCATCTTCTGTTCGTACCATACACCAGGTTTGGGGGAATATTTTTCACCTGCCATAGCAGTGTGCCATGACTCGAAGTGCGAAGAAATCGCGCGTCTGGTTCGTAATTCTGACTTTGCTGACCTTTGTGGGCTGGGCTCCCACGGACTTTGTGAAGCATGCGACCTCACATCAAGGAGGGGCCGTCAGGCTCGCTGCTGCAGGTGAAACGTGGTGGTGTCAAGGTAGTGGCATAAATGAGAAACTGGAAGACTGTTTCGAAGAGAACATGCAAGTGGACGGCGTGCCCTTGCTGAAGGACTATGACACATACCAGGCATCCTTACCTGTGAGAGAGGTAGTCTACTCACATTGTATCAGCTGCCCTTCTATGCTAAGACTAAGATCACCGACTTGAACAGTTTTGCTGAAAGGATGAGCACTGAACTGGGAATGCGCACCTCTGTTGACTATATCACAGCGGCTTCCCAGTCTGGTAAGTCGGCATCGGTGTTGGTGGGTTTCCTGCGTTCCAGAGAGCTAGAATCTGGGGATGAGGCGCGGTTGAATTTCACACATTATCTATACATGCCATTTGCCAACAACGGTGGAAATTATCAAAATTATGTTGATGAAGCGCAACTGGTGAGTGGATGCGGGAAATCATCCAAGCTGCGTGAAGCCTTGGGTGCGGCTTACATGAGGGATTGCTTCAGAGCACAAACCTTTGGGAGAGGGTTTCGCCGCTTGCGCCGCTTCCTTCGACTGCCCTGCGAAGGAACGGCATATCTTCGGGGCTGGAGGCCAGGAGCATTTCTGATTTTCCAAAGAACGAAAGACATGCCTGAGAAGGACGTCTCCACCTTCATGCAACGCAGTCCAAAGGGCGTGCTTTTGGTGCACGTGGATGAGCACAGGTCTGTGTGTCCAGACCCAGACTTCCGGAGAGGTGCCATGAGAGTACTCGCAGAGCTTCCTGGTGTCCAGGTCTTGGCAACCTACACTGACATTCCACCCCTGCCCAAGCAGAAGTCTTCAGAAACTTGCCGACGACGGATCGCATGTTTGCTTCCAGATGTGGGGACAATCAGTAAGGAGCGCCTAGCCGTGGACGACATCGACATGGGGTATGAGGCAGTTCTGCTTCGTGTGGCAACATTGCGTGTGACACTTGGACTTGCCTTGCAGAAGCTCCTCCTTGCCGGCTTGCACTTTCCATCTAGTGAGCTAGACCGGTTGTTGGACAAGCTGAACAACACTTTTGGTGAATGTCGGTGACGATGTCAAGGCAAGGCTTGAGGCCTGCATCGCGCATTGCAACCGAATGTGGATGGATGACAGAGCACGGCAGAGGAAGAGCCTAATAGACCTGGTTTGCGGAATTCCAGAGGATGATGACAGGGTGCAAGAGAAACGTTTTTCACAGGTGGTGGCACTGGACGATATTCTCACGGCACCGCTGGAGGTTCTACTTATTCTACTTCGTGACAAAGACCATAACTTACTTAGTCTTGCCAACATGCTACATCGTTCCTGTCAAGGGATCTTCAAACAAGCGTTGAAAACGAACCCCAGAGCAGCTGTAACAGCTGGGAAGATCTTGGAACCCGCTTATCTTTGGGTGTTGGCTTGCAGGTCGTGCAAGTTCAGCGGGCTTAAATTTGACGGGCTGTTGGCCCGATTCCAGTGCCAAGACATCCAGCCCGGCTACATCTTTCAGAAGAACAGCAAGATGCTCGACTCTGCCAAAGTCGCAGAGATGCAGAACGCTACTCTCCATTGCGCCGAGGGGAACCATCCGTGTGCCGATAATTTTCTTCAAAGATGACACTGGTGCTTTGTACCTGGTTGATGTGGGTGGCACTGGCAACATGTCGAAGACGCTGAACAAGGTGCAGAAAATGAGTGATGTTCTCGTCAAGGAAGGTTTGCGTGAGGACTTGCAAGTGAGTAAATTAAAAGGTGTCGTCCTGCTACCAAACATTGTGAGTATCAGCCTGCAAAATGAATGAGTCATCTCAGAAGCCATCACCGTCAAAGGGGCAAGAGCCAGAGAGCTGTTTGGTGGTCTCGTCCAACTGCTTGCTTGGCTGCCAGCCGTTTGAAGCCCGAAGCTGGCGAACCTAACCAGAGTTGCGGCAAGGAAGCAGCGCCAGTGAAAAGGATGCAGTGCAATCCGCTACAACCAAACATTTCTCGATAAAACATGATAAAACATTTGTGGTAGGTTTGTTGTGCCATTGCTATCTTTGGTAGTGAGAGTGAGGATGACGAATGGGAAAGAAACAGATGGGAAAAGAAGACGCAGAGATTAGAGAGTTTGCAAGGTGTCATCCTATGCCATCACCAGGCGATGAACTCATTGACAGATTGAAAAACAGTGAGGGAGCAAATGGAATGATATTTATATTCATTTGTAAGATTTGACATAATGAAAAAAAAAATATATGAAAACCTCAGTGATAAAAAGGTAATCGTTGATTGTGGTGAGGAACTGAGCCGTGATGGAAAATTCAACGCTATGATTATTAACTAACCTAACTCTTTCATCAACAGCGATGGGTGAACTGAATGATACAAACAAATCGACAAACCGTGCTTAACACAAACAAACAGCAAACATGATTGAACATTGGTGGGATGGAATAGGAAAATGGAACACATAAAATGATTAATTCACAATATTTTAGTAAAATATATTATGAAATAATCACCCACCCAACACACAATAAAACATAACAGTAACAACAATCATCCCCATAATCCAAACACAAACATTATCACAACAACCTCATCAAAAAAACGCTAAAACCAAATAATAACAATCAAACATTTAAAAATCCAACATCAAGAAAAAACAAAACAGCCACCCACCTGACCTGCAACCTGTCCCGTCCCAGAATCCCCTTCCTACCATTTTTTTAGGGTCAGTGGATATTTTTTCTACTATTTATAAGTGGATGATTGGTATAACCATAGTTATGGGGTTTATATCCCAATTTATGGAGGCTATCACCGTTGTTCATCCCCACCCCCGAAGGAATCTATCAAGAATCCACTGGTGCACAAGTCAAACATGTTGGGTGCTGCAAAATGAAGGTTTCCCCCGGAAAACTGTACCCTCCGACATGTCATGGGGATACATGGTTTGGAAAAAATGGTTTCGGCGGCCACCACCGAAATTGGCATTCAATTGGAACCAACCCAAGTTTGGGGTTCGACTCAAGTCGGATCCTAGACATTAAAGATTCGAGAATTTGCCAACAAAGTGTAACAAACTAGCATCATGAAGTCTATGCCATTGCCATGCCATTGCCATGCCATTGCTGAAAGTTGGTCCGGTTGAGTAAAGGCTACAGCTATACGTGATTCATCAGCTTTTGTCAGGTGGTGCTCTGCTGGGAATCCCAGGGAAATGCCAACGACCGGGCGACCGGGGACAGAAATTCTGTGACAATTCGGGAACCAGTGAGGATTGTGAGGATTATCCCAAAATCCCGGAAAATAATGTTTGGAATATAACTTGGCCAGTGATACAAATTCGCATAAAACTATGCTTTACTATGCTTTATTTGTTAGTCTTATTTTCTTTCGACAATGGACATTCCAAGACCAATGACACATACAGTATCATACAGATGACAAAGGTCAACTGACCCACCACTTCTAGCTATACCGCATCAGCCATTGCTGCGAACATATCTATCTTGTTCATTCCATGTTTGTTTGGTATGTACTCAACTTTGCTGGCTTGATTCCTTCATGTTTGGTGCTTGGGTCCCCATTCTTGCTTTTCATACAATTCCCAGTGATTAAATCCCTTTGTCGGTGAAATCACACTCTTGTTGTTGGTTGACTAAATCATTATGTTCATTTGTGAAACCTTCATTTTTTGTTAAATTCCATTTTTGGACGGGTTGAATCCAACTTCTTGTTGGTAAATCCCAGTTTTTTGTTGCTTTTGAAGCAACATTTTTCTTGCTTCAAACACCTGTCGACGTGCTCTCAGGTCCACTTTCAGCAGACTGAAAGCCGAGGTCGCCCGGGGACACTTGATGTCCAACTATGGAGCAACTTAACTAAATGGGGATATTAAACTATGGTTATGGGGATACCAATAATAAATGGGGATATTAAACTATGGCAACCATTGGTTTTTAGTGAATGTATGATATGACTTAGATATCCAACAATAATTTTTGACAAACATTAGGGACACGTGTCCAACTGGGCGGATATCACATGAAAACAATCTGGTTGCGGGTTGAGGATGTCATTTACTAAATCTTCATTTTCCTCTTCAAAATGGAATGATGATCCAGACTGACCAACATTTCTCTTGCAACCCACCAACTAGACCAATTTTAATCGGAAAGTGATGAGATGAACGTGGTTGCTTGAAGTGACCAGGAAGATTTACGAGCAAAACTTCTGCAGCAGACTACCCTCTGGTGACTACCCTCTGGTACTTTAACATAGCTATTGAACATGACCATAGAAATGGTAGAAATAGTGGATTTTCCAATTAAACATGGTGGATCTTTCCAGTTCGCTACGTTAGTTTACCAGCAGACTAGCTTCACTTGGGCCACATGTCAAACATCTCCGGTAAGTCGGAGATCGAATCAGCGCCGAAATCACCATTTTTCGGAGCAGCGAAAATGGCTCCAAGCACCTGGTGGCGCAGTGAAAATCTGGAGGATACCTCCCAAACTTACTTGGATGGTAAACTGGTAAACCAGTGTAAATATGATTTGATGATAATCCCATAGATGTAAAGAAAATACAGAAAATATAAATCACATAAACATTAAATATGACGATATATGAAGTGTAAACTATAGGATTTGATGATCTGATGATCATAGGGATTTGATGATCATTTAATGATCACATCTTCCCTTCAATCCCTCAGAACGTCTCCGGTGTCGATGCGACGTCCATGGGGAATCCCTGCAGCTGCGCCTCCTGTGGCGCTCCGGGGAACGATATGGCGGATCTGTACCAAGCGAGGCGAAAAATGGGGAGCTGTTGCCCCCATGGGAGGACACCACAGATGCAGAATTTCTGGGTAAATCCATAGGAACTGAATTTCTGGACCACTTTTTGTATCATTTTTTGAGGAGATCCAACAATTTTGGGATAGACATAAGATATGCAATGGGACATACCATGAGATAGAAAGAAGATGTGCACAACTAAGAACTGATGAAACTCCAGAATTCCTAGACGTGAACCATATGATTTGAGAGATTTCCATTCATGTTCTGGGCGATTTGATCGTGGAAAAAGCCATGGGGATTAGCCCCCATTTTTTGGGCGCGGCTTCGTCCAGCCAGGTCTGACTTGGAAGGTACCTGGCTGGAGGCCTGGCGCTTGACACTCAAATCCACATTTTCTGACTAGAACTTGGCATCTCAAACTTGGCTACCAGGTCACGGATGGGGTGCCACTCTACAAATGCTTCATCAAGGAGCGAAAGGGTCGAGGAATCAGGGGATCACGGGCCATCTTGGACATTGGAAGTGGCTGGATCTCTCTGCATTGCCAGGATGAGGTGATTCGGTGGCACGATGGCAGCACCACTCCGATCGGTCCCCATATGACCATTACGTTCGAGGGGAAGGACGATGTTTTCATGGCGAGGTTATGACCAATGGGATCTATTGAATGGGTCGATATATGGGGATACAGTATCACTAATGGATATTGATCATATAATGGGTATTCAAAATGGGCATATAATTGGTATACAATTGGTATATTACAGTTGACTGAGGGTATTTTGGATCGTGGAATATTTCACGGGGATATAATATAGTACAAGTGATGGGTATACAACCACAAGTAGCAGCACATATCTAATATTTATACGTATTTATATATTTATATCTTGAGAGAACAACACAGCAAGCGGCGCAGTAGTAGATATCTGTATTATGTATGCAACAAGATGGTTGATTGCACTACACAGGGCACAGAGAATGTTTGGTTGACCCCCAAAATCTTGGGCGAGAGACACTTCTCAATTTGAGGAGTCCAACTTTGACATGTCTAAGACTTGCAGGTTGTGACCAGAGAAGCCACAAGCTGGCTCTCCTATCAGAACTAGAATATGGCAAGCGAATACCCCATATTTTTAATCGGTCAATCGGTAAATCATCTATCAACATCGGGATTTTCTATCGGTATGCTTGATTTCGTTTTTTTTGTTTTTTAAATAAACAGCAATAGGCATCATGATTCCATCATATCATGATATATATATATATATATATTACAAGGGCCCATGTTTGTGAAGCCTGTTTCCTGCAAAAAAACCGGTCCTTTTTTTGGAACTGCTTGATTGTGCTTTTGCTGCAGCTCGGTGCGCAGCAATGCACACAGCCTCAGTCAAGCACCTATGGTGGCCATGAATGTGAGGAGGATGTTAGATGTCATGGCGGGGTACCTGAATCGACGAATGTTTGGGTATGTCTTTTGTTGTAGGGTACAAGCCTAGGAGCCACTTGAAAGAATCTTCATAGAGCTTCGCAGTGCAAGTGACAACAAACACCGATTCAAGCCCATTCGCTCCCATGTGCATGCTGGGCCGGGTCTTGCCTGCTCTGTTGCCAGCATGAGTTATCCCTCAATCGCCACCGACCAGATTATCAGGAATTATGTCATGATAGGCTTTCAGAGTGGAAGCTAAAAGGAGATGAGTCACTGAGATGAGCTATCCACAAAATAGATGTTAGGACTTAGCAACAATGGTTGCACATAGTTGCACTTCTGGTCATGCCAGGTGGATCACCGGAAGACCCACCAGGAACAGGGGAGGAAGCTTATGTCACGTGCTTGCTAGGGGGGAACATGGAGACCAGGAACAGCCAGGAACACGAGGATGCGGAAACTGCACCAGAATGACAGGGTTCCTGAGAAACGTCGGTGGGAGATAGAATAATATCCTCCAAAAGCAAAATCTCAGGAACGCTGCCAATGTGGTAAAAACGTGATTTTGAACACAAAAGTGTTTCCCATTGTGGTAAAACAGGGATTCTGTGACATAATCCACAGGGAATGGCCCGAAAAACCCCTCTGGCAGTGTTACTCGTGGTCTCCAGTCCTAGTAAACAGGCTTGAACATGTTGGCTGCTAGTTGTGTGTTGGCACGGTACCTCTGAGAGCCAAACCTTTTTCCAGCAGTATGCGTGCAACAACGGACATCACCCGGCACTGGTTCTGGTGCCCCGAAAAATTTGCATTTCGTGCTTCACACTTGTGGCCCCCCATTGTGTTGCATCTCAATGTCTACTTGCAGGCAGCTGTTGCGCTTCCGAGGGCGCAATCCAAGCAAGCTCGCTTAAGCGTAGCGCATCTTGCGCCTTTTTGGCCGCACCAGCCCAAACTCTAGTGGCTTCGGTTGCACCGGCTCAGGACAAGCGGGTAGTTCATGAATTAAGCAAGCCTGGAACGTAACTGCGAAGCCCGGCACCAATGCCATGAAAGGAACGTTGCCACTTCGGCTCTGCGAACCTGGAATCAGGCAGCATGGCTCAAGTGGAACAACCATGCTCAGAGCTGAGGTTAGCCGTCAGGGTCGGCTTGACGTAGTTCCTGGTATTCTCTTTTCAGCCATAATTTGGAAGCTGCGACAGCAAAGCCGTCAAGTGGTTGGACCAATGCAGCGCCTGTGCGGGTGTGCGGGGCTCGCCCTTCCACTGTCCCTTTGCAACTACGCATCCTCGAGGACATTTTGGGCTGTAGAGCATATTGGTCACAGCACCTTCTTGCCGCTGCTCGCATGCTTCTGTTTCAAATATGCTACAGTCAGCCAGAACACCGTCACCTGCCATTGGCGCAGCGGCGCAGGGCAAGGTGGGAGAGGAACCTGGACCCAAACGCACGGGATGAAACCTTGATGTGGGAAGGGTTTGGGGCCCCAAAACAGAGCCTAGAATCTGGCACCCAAAAAGTGTGCCCCCACTTCTTCCGGCCTCTGTTTCTGTCCCGCTCAGGGGTCCCAAAAATGGGGCCGCAAAACCGCCCACTTGCCCAGCCCTGGTGCGCAACGCCGCCACCGGGCAACCCATTTATTGGCGGACCTTCCGACCCATACTCGCAGAGGCACTGTCGCGTTCAAATTGGTGGAAGCCGGCAGCTGCGTTTGTCCTCAGCCAGCGCTCCCTTTAGTTGCTGCATCTCCATGCGTGCGAGAAAGGCTAAGGCTTTAGGGAGCGAAAAGAGATGAAATAGCCTGGCACGCACATATTTGTGATCTCGAGTTGCGCGGCTTGGCTGCCATATGAAACGAACTGGTGTTGCACTGCTTTTCATGTAGGTCCTTGTCTGCAGGAACGGTGACTGCAAACAAAGTACAGCCCCATGCTCCCTATTTCTGGCTAGGAACCCCTTGCACAGCCTGCGTGTCCTAGCCTGGCTGCGGCGTGTGCAGTGATTGCAGCCCGTGACAGCTACCCAACACTCCCATGGGCTATGAGATTGGCATGGATGAAGGACATGACTGCCAAGTGCAATTTCAAATCCTTCACACATGCAAACAGGTACAGTTGCGATACGCCCTGGTTAATCATGAGCACAAACATGTATTTCCATTACAAGGGCCCATGTTTGTGAAGCCTGTTTCCTGCAAAAAAACCAGTTTGTTTTTTGGAACTGCTTGATTGTGCTTTTGCTGCAGCTCGGTGCGCAGCAATGCACACAGCCTCAGTCAAGCACCTATGGTGGCCATGAATGTGAGGAGGATGTTAGATGTCATGGCGGGGTACCTGAATCGACGAATGTTTGGGTATGTCTTTTGTTGTAGGGTACAAGCCTAGGAGCCACTTGAAAGAATCTTCATAGAGCTTCGCAGTGCAAGTGACAACAAACACCGATTCAAGCCCATTCGCTCCCATGTGCATGCTGGGCCGGGTCTTGCCTGCTCTGTTGCCAGCATGAGTTATCCCTCAATCGCCACCGACCAGATTATCAGGAATTATGTCATGATAGGCTTTCAGAGTGGAAGCTAAAAGGAGATGAGTCACTGAGATGAGCTATCCACAAAATAGATGTTAGGACTTAGCAACAATGGTTGCACATAGTTGCACTTCTGGTCATGCCAGGTGGATCACCGGAAGACCCACCAGGAACAGGGGAGGAAGCTTATGTCACGTGCTTGCTAGGGGGGAACATGGAGACCAGGAACAGCCAGGAACACGAGGATGCGGAAACTGCACCAGAATGACAGGGTTCCTGAGAAACGTCGGTGGGAGATAGAATAATATTCTCCAAAAGCAAAATCTCAGGAACGCTGCCAATGTGGTAAAAACGTGATTTTGAACACAAAAGTGCTTCCCATTGTGGTAAAACAGGGATTCTGTGTGACATAATCCACAGGGAATGGCCCGAAAAACCCCTCTGGCAGTGTTACTCGTGGTCTCCAGTCCTAGTAAACAGGCTTGGACATGTTGGCTGCTAGTTGTGTGTTGGCACGGTACCTCTGAGAGCCAAACCTTTTTCCAGCAGTATGCGTGCAACAACGGACATCACCCGGCACTGGTTCTGGTGCCCCGAAAAATTTGCATTTCTTGCTTCACACTTGTGGCCCCCCATTGTGTTGCATCTCAATGTCTACTTGCAGGCAGCTGTTGCGCTTCCGAGGGCACAATCCAAGCAAGCTCGCTTAAGCGTAGCGCATCTTGCGCCTTTTTGGCCGCACCAGCCCAAACTCTAGTGGCTTCGGTTGCACCGGCTCAGGACAAGCGGGTAGTTCATGAATTAAGCAAGCCTGGAACGTAACTGCGAAGCCCGGCACCAATGCCATGAAAGGAACGTTGCCACTTCGGCTCTGCGAACCTGGAATCAGGCAGCATGGCTCAAGTGGAACAACCATGCTCAGAGCTGAGGTTAGCCGTCAGGGTCGGCTTGACGTAGTTCCTGGTATTCTCTTTTCAGCCACGACAGCAAAGCCGTCAAGTGGTTGGACCAATGCAGCGCCTGTGCGGGTGTGCGGGGCTCGCCCTTCCACTGTCCCTTTGCAACTACGCATCCTCGAGGACATTTTGGGCTGTAGAGCATATTGGTCACAGCACCTTCTTGCCGCTACTCGCATGCTTCTGTTTCAAATATGCTACAGTCAGCCAGAACACCGTCACCTGCCATTGGCGCAGCGGCGCAGGGCAAGGTGGGAGAGGAACCTGGACCCAAACGCACGGGATGAAACCTTGATGTGGGAAGGGTTTGGGGCCCCAAAACAGAGCCTAGAATCTGGCACCCAAAAAGTGTGCCCCCACTTCTTCCGGCCTCTGTTTCTGTCCCGCTCAGGGGTCCCAAAAATGGGGCCGCAAAACCGCCCACTTGCCCAGCCCTGGTGCGCAAAGTGTCCAGGGCTAACAGATCCGCATCTTGTAGCTTGCGCCTGCGCAGCCGCCGCCACCGGGCAACCCATTTATTGGCGGACCTTCCGACCCATACTCGCAGAGGCACTGTCGTGTTCAAATTGGTGGAAGCCGGCAGCTGCGTTTGTCCTCAGCCAGCGCTCCCTTTAGTTGCTGCATCTCCATGCGTGCGAGAAAGGCTAAGGCTATAGGGAGCGAAAAGAGATGAAATAGCCTGGCACGCACATATTTGTGATCTCGAGTTGCGCGGCTTGGCTGCCATATGAAACGAACTGGTGTTGCACTGCTTTTCATGTAGGTCCTTGTCTGCAGGAACGGTGACTGCAAACAAAGTACAGCCCCATGCTCCCTATTTCTGGCTAGGAACCCCTTGCACAGCCTGCGTGTCCTAGCCTGGCTGCGGCGTGTGCAGTGATTGCAGCCCGTGACAGCTACCCAACACTCCCATGGGCTATGAGATTGGCATGGATGAAGGACATGACTGCCAAGTGCAATTTCAAATCCTTCACACATGCAAACAGGTACAGTTGCGATACGCCCTGGTTAATCATGAGCACAAACATGTATTTCCATTACAAGGGCCCATGCTTGTGAAGCCTGTTTCCTGCAAAAAAACCAGTTTGTTTTTTGGAACTGCTTGATTGTGCTTTTGCTGCAGCTCGGTGCGCAGCAATGCACACAGCCTCAGTCAAGCACCTATGGTGGCCATGAATGTGAGGATGTTAGATGTCATGGCGGGGTACCTGAATCGACGAATGTTTGGGTATGTCTTTTGTTGTAGGGTACAAGCCTAGGAGCCACTTGAAAGAATCTTCATAGAGCTTCGCAGTGCAAGTGACAACAAACACCGATTCAAGCCCATTCGCTCCCATGTGCATGCTGGGCCGGGTCTTGCCTGCTCTGTTTCCAGCATGAGTTATCCCTCAATCGCCACCGACCAGATTATCAGGAATTATGTCATGATAGGCCTTCAGAGTGGAAGCTAAAAGGAGATGAGTCACTGAGATGAGCTATCCACAAAATAGATGTTAGGACTTAGCAACAATGGTTGCACATAGTTGCACTTCTGGTCATGCCAGGTGGATCACCGGAAGACCCACCAGGAACAGGGGAGGAAGCTTATGTCACGTGCTTGCTAGGGGGGAACATGGAGACCAGGAACAGCCAGGAACACGAGGATGCGGAAACTGCACCAGAATGACAGGGTTCCTGAGAAACGTCGGTGGGAGATAGAAAAATATTCCCCAAAAGCAAAATCTCAGGAACGCTGCCAATGTGGTAAAAACGTGATTTGAACACAAAGTGTTTCCCATTGTGGTAAAACAGGGATTCTGTGACATAATCCACAGGGAATGGCCCGAAAAACCCCTCTGGCAGTGTTACTCGTGGTCTCCAGTCCTAGTAAACAGGCTTGGACATGTTGGCTGCTAGTTGTGTGTTGGCACGGTACCTCTGAGAGCCAAACCTTTTTCCAGCAGTATGCGTGCAACAACGGACATCACCCGGCACTGGTTCTGGTGCCCCGAAAAACTTGCATTTCGTGCTTCACACTTGTGGCCCCCCATTGTGTTGCATCTCAATGTCTACTTGCAGGCAGCTGTTGCGCTTCCGAGGGCGCAATCCAAGCAAGCTCGCTTAAGCGTAGCGCATCTTGCGCCTTTTTGGCCGCACCAGCCCAAACTCTAGTGGCTTCGGTTGCACCGGCTCAGGACAAGCGGGTAGTTCATGAATTAAGCAAGCCTGGAACGTAACTGCGAAGCCCGGCACCAATGCCATGAAAGGAACGTTGCCACTTCGGCTCTGCGAACCTGGAATCAGGCAGCATGGCTCAAGTGGAACAACCATGCTCAGAGCTGAGGTTAGCCGTCAGGGTCGGCTTGACGTAGTTCCTGGTATTCTCTTTTCAGCCATAATTTGGAAGCTGCGACAGCAAAGCCGTCAAGTGGTTGGACCAATGCAGCGCCTGTGCGGGTGTGCGGGGCTCGCCCTTCCACTGTCCCTTTGCAACTACGCATCCTCGAGGACATTTTGGGCTGTAGAGCATATTGGTCACAGCACCTTCTTGCCGCTACTCGCATGCTTCTGTTTCAAATATGCTACAGTCAGCCAGAACACCGTCACCTGCCATTGGCGCAGCGGCGCAGGGCAAGGTGGGAGAGGAACCTGGACCCAAACGCACGGGATGAAACCTTGATGTGGGAAGGGTTTGGGGCCCCAAAACAGAGCCTAGAATCTGGCACCCAAAAAGTGTGCCCCCACTTCTTCCGGCCTCTGTTTCTGTCCCGCTCAGGGGTCCCAAAAATGGGGCCGCAAAACCGCCCACTTGCCCAGCCCTGGTGCGCAAAGTGTCCAGGGCTAACAGATCCGCATCTTGTAGCTTGCGCCTGCGCAGCCGCCGCCACCGGGCAACCCATTTATTGGCGGACCTTCCGACCCATACTCGCAGAGGCACTGTCGTGTTCAAATTGGTGGAAGCCGGCAGCTGCGTTTGTCCTCAGCCAGCGCTCCCTTTAGTTGCTGCATCTCCATGCGTGCGAGAAAGGCTAAGGCTATAGGGAGCGAAAAGAGATGAAATAGCCTGGCACGCACATATTTGTGATCTCGAGTTGCGCGGCTTGGCTGCCATATGAAACGAACTGGTGTTGCACTGCTTTTCATGTAGGTCCTTGTCTGCAGGAACGGTGACTGCAAACAAAGTACAGCCCCATGCTCCCTATTTCTGGCTAGGAACCCCTTGCACAGCCTGCGTGTCCTAGCCTGGCTGCGGCGTGTGCAGTGATTGCAGCCCGTGACAGCTACCCAACACCACCATGGGCTATGAGATTGGCATGGATGAAGGACATGACTGCCAAGTGCAATTTCAAATCCTTCACACATGCAAACAGGTACAGTTGCGATACGCCCTGGTTAATCATGAGCACAAACATGTATTTCCATTGTATATATCCCAATGATATATCCCCAATGAGGTCCCATGAAATCTCCCATTTTGTTGGCGAAACGCTGCCATCGCTCCGTGGCGAGGAGTTTCGTGGCAAGCTGGGGCGGAATGGAAGCCACCTGGGCCTTTTTTGGGACGATGGCACCGAATGGCTGCGGGAGGATTTGCAAGGCACCGGTGGCGGTGAAAAACGACGAACATTTCCAGGGCTGGATGGTGATCTTGGTGATGTTCGAGATCCTGAGATACTGCTATATTTCAAGTTGTTTTTAGGTGTTTGGAGATTTTTGTCACTTTTTGGTGTTCAAAACTTGACAGTAAGCAAGAGTGTGTGCAAAAGGGGATGAACACCGCATTTCTTCAGATTCAACATCTATTTTAAACTGCTAACGATAGCAACGGCTTTTTCCTTTTCAACGCAACCATCAGATTCGGCTGATTTCATCCAGAATCCGTGGTTGGGTGTGCGAGCAACAGCTCTGGTAACTTTACCGTAGTGTTAGCCTGTGTTTTCAGATCTGAAGTTCCAAGTTTTAGTTGATTTCACTATAATCAGTTTGATTCACATTTTGATGTGTGACATCCAAGTTTTGAATAGGTTCCCCATGTTGATGGCAACATAGGTGAGCTATATCATGATATATCTCCTTTGTTTCTCAATTTTTTTTCCTCCAGTAAACTAACATAGCTATTGAACATGGCCATTGAAATAGTTGATTTACCTACTAAAAATGGTGATTTTCCATATATAAATCACCATTTTCCCATGGTTTTCCCATGGTTTTCCCATGGGTTTTCCCATGGTTTTCCCATGGTTTGCCATGGAGGCACCTGGCACCGCCGTTCGGACGGCAGCTGCGTTTGTCGCGTGACCCAGCGGGGGCTGCTGCACTGGGCTGCGACGGCCGCGGCGATTGAGGAAGCGGTGAAGCACAGCAGGCTGCAGCCGGCCGAAGGACGGCGGAAAGGGGCTCAGGGAGGGGTGGTTAGGATGTTTATAGTTATATATATATATATATAAATACATATGTACATACACATATATATATATAATAGATATCATGGCCATTATTTTGCTCTATATCTTATGAGATATCATCCCGCAAAAGATATCCAGTTAGTACCTTTATGGAAAACCCACCATTTACTTTGATGATTTTCCCAGCTGTTTGATGCTTCAGTGCGGGGATGTTCCATGGCCAGGGATGACCAGAGGGAAAGGTGGCGGAGTGATGTCCTGTTCTTGGGATTTTGAATATCACCTGGAAAAAGTAGTTCTTGGACATTATGTAAACATATATATATTATATATATATATATCATAAGTCTATATATATATATTGTAAGTATATATATATATACATCACAAGTCTATATATATATTTATAATATTCCAGCATTGCGATCATGTTCTGTTCTTTTGGGTTGGGTGCTGTTCAATTGGGACATTCGCCGTCAAGGCCTTTGGGTTTGATCAGCGATGGGGCTTTTTTATGCTGGGTCTTGAACTACATGGTGAACGAAAATCCAATGGTTGATCATAATTGTCCCACATAAACATGGCGTTAGCAAAAAAAGCGGCAGATCCCATTTCCGGAGAAATCCGTATTAGTCATATTGTTGGTTACATTGTTGGTTACACACACACACAAGCCCCTGAGCGTTCAAGTGGTGAGGAACCACAGGGTAGGAGTTCTTTCCCACGCCGTTTTGGTTTCTTGTTCGCTGGCACGGAGACTGGCGGCACCATCCCTTGCCTGGGTGCTTCGCTGTGGCCTTGCAGCTGGCGTGCGCTGAGCTGCTGCGTGTGGGCGTGCTGCTGCAGATCCACTGAACATTTTTCGGCATTGCCCCTCACGATCCAGAACTTTGACTTCGCTGGCCATTGCAAAGGGTGGTCTCTCACAGGTACATGACAGACTGCTGGAATCGAATTGTGATTTTCTTCTTTCTACAATTGCTGGACAAAGCGCCCTTTTGTTACACTGCATTATTTCTTTTCAGCATCTGTGTGCCGATCAACCTTGGCTGCATTAGAGTTGACACATCTTGCAGCCAAACAATCAGTGCCAGAAACTTGTTCGCTCCTCGGTCCCAATTCCGAGAACCGCACCATACAAATTTTGCTTTGCGAATTTTGGTTTTGATCCTTGTGTGCTTGATCACCTGTTGTGCGGTTGGGGGTGAGGGTTGTGTCACGTCCATGAGTGACATGAGAGCAGATGACCCAATCTTTCATATGAATTCTTGGAACACTGCGAAAAATCATGGAATGGAGCCCCAAAAGATTTTCGAATCATGCCAGACTAGACGAATGAGATCAGTTTGCAAAAGGAGTTTTCTGCGTGCAAGAAAACGAGCTTCCACTCATGGACATACCTGGTACAGAGGAAAACTGCACACGGCAGCACAACTGGGAGTTACCATGCAGGTACCCCCCACTTCTTCCATGCCGAGAAATCTCATGCCACCCAAAGCAGTACAACGCAGACGGTTGACTTGCATGACTTGGAACTGCAATGGTCTTCCTCCCGCTGACTGGGACTACATGATGATGTGGCTGGAGAATCAATCCATTGACATTTTAATGCTGCAGGAGACACACTGGCATTTCACAAGAGATTGGACGTCCAATCACTATATGATGGTTCATTCTGGAAACACCACGAAACAGGCCGGACTATTGTGTCTCATTTCCAAAAAACTGTGTAGACCCTCTGATATATCCTGGTATGAACATATTCCTGGAAGACTTTTGCAACTAAGAATACATGGAACCCACCGCAATATTGACATCATCAACATTTATCAGTACACATGCATCCCATCTCACATGGAATCCAGACAGCAGATTTGGCATCAAATGTTTTCACTTCTCTCCACACTGCCACAGCGGAACACCCTTATTCTAGCTGGTGATCTCAACTGTACTGCAGACCAACGAAGTGACGCCATTGGTTATCCTACTTTCTGGACCGATCAAGGACGATGTCATGGCCCAAGACATGCAGATCTGGACCACTGGAAACAACTGTTACAACAGTTCAATTTAGTGGCCCTCAATACCTGGAATTCTGGTGACAGAGCTACCTATGAATTTGGAAATCAATCCTCCAGAATCGACTACATATGCACTCGCAGATCACATGCAGACAGATTAGCCAAGGATGTCAAACAGCTGAGGGACTTCACATTGGTTCCATTAACTGGTGCGTATCATGTCCCCCTCATGACGACGATCAGGAAGGAATGGTATCCAGAAAGATTGACCACGTCACATGGATGGACGAGGCAACAAAGACTCCGATTGCATCAACACTGCACTCAACAGGATAGTGTTTTTCATGAATTTGCTGGTCAAATCAATGAGACCATTTGTCAGCTTGTGAATACTGCACCTTCGGATCTCGAGGCGTTGCATGCTGCCCTACAACGATTCAAAGGTGACACATTCTTGCAGGACCTCACCACCACTCCACATCGAACTGACATGGGCCCTGCCAGACGCTTCCAGGCTCACACCAGAAGTCTTCGACAAGTATCATCTACTGACACAGCTGGACTTTTTACTGCTTGGTACCATGTAATCCACAGATGCAGAGCACGGAAAGACATGGCACAGGCCTCCAAACTTTCCAGACAACGTCGGCTCGACCAGGTCTTTCATGCAGCTGAACAGGCAGCCAATGCCAAGGACCACTTTCAGCTTTTTCAATCCATTAGAGCTTTGGCACCCAAGCAGCCTTCCAAACGCATCATGCTCCGCTCTGCTCAAGGAGATTTACTGGGTCCAGACGCAGCAGCTGATTGGCTACAACGCTGGTTTCAGGACATTTATGCTGATCAAGCTGATGACAGTGAGATACAACCATTTGACTGGCCATTTACAACACAAGACTTTGCACATGGCTTACAAACCCTGCCAACACACAAGGCTCTGGCACCAAGCTTCTCCCCTGCACCGTTCTGGAAGTATGGAGCTGAGAACATTGCCAGATTTCTCCAGCCGATGCTGTGTGATTGCAGTCAAATCCCTGCTTTCCCTAATGTTTGGGGAATGGGATCCCTGGCTCTACTTGTCAAACCAGGAAAACATGGCCGACATCCTTCAGAACTTCGTCCTATTGCGCTGTTGGAACCTTCTGGAAAGACTGCAATGGGGTTACTCCAAAATGCCATCCAACAACAGATAGGGGAAACCCTGAATCAGTTGCCACAGTTTGCTTATGCCAGAGGACGTGGAACCGAAGACGCCATCCACAGACTGGTCAGACACTGCACACAGGTCCGAGAAGCTCTGGATAGTTTTCGCTACACCATACACAATCAGAAGCACGGATTGGAAATGCCCCTGTTGATAGGTGGTATGACACTTTGCCTGGATCTCAAACGTGCCTTCGACATGGTGAGGCGCTCACATCTATTCAGCGGTATGGCTAAGCTTGGAGTTACACCTGAACTCATCAGCTTTTTACAATGTGTATATCGGACCACAACGTATGAATTTGACCATCGAGGACATTCACGCACAATCAAAACCTGCAGAGGCATCAGACAAGGCTGTAAAGCCGCTCCCTGCTTATGGACGGTTTTCATCTCAGCCCTGATGCAAGAATATGCCACACAAACCAGCATGTCCTTTCTCATCATGTGCATTACCATATTTGCTGACGACATTTGCTCACATCAGATGTTCCATTCTGAGGATTCCTTCCTCTACCTGATCTCGGCTTTTGGGAAACTGCTGGACTTGATTGAGAGTGCGCATTTGGAACTGAATTTGGAAAAGACCACAATCACCATGC
Organism: Cladocopium goreaui; assembly: GCA_947184155.2. Classification (NCBI taxonomy): domain Eukaryota; class Dinophyceae; order Suessiales; family Symbiodiniaceae; genus Cladocopium; species Cladocopium goreaui. The sequence continues at coordinate 184,012 of CAMXCT020000943.1, forward strand.
GCATGAAGGGCAAGCTTGCGGGGAAGATTCAAAGGAAATTCATCATCCGTACAAAACATGGTACTTACATCAAAATCCCCAGGGCAAATGGACATACTACAAAGATCAAACTGGTGAAATCTTTTCGCTACCTGGGTGTGATGATGTCGTACTTCAATTTCGAAAAGGAAACGATGGACTTGCGTCTCAAGCACAGTGTGCAAACATCACTACAGCTTCACCGTTGGCTCCATACCCAGCGTATGAACAACGTGCACAAGACACAATTGTGGTATCAATGCACATACACTTGTCTTCGATACGGTATCATAGCCACGGGATTTACTGAAGCTACCCTGATTTCATTCTATCGATTCTGTCTCAAGCAGTTGAGAAGAATTCACCGTGAACCTGTACACTTGTATAAAGAGACCAACTCCCACTTCCTGACAAAACACAACATCGCCGATCCTCTCCTGCGGCTACGTGACATATGCCTTCAAACAGCCAGTCGTGCACTGAGAAGACATCAATCTCTATCAGCAGATGACATCCTTCAGGTCACTCCATTGCCGGACTACAACCATTTGATTCAGGTCATTGACAAGGTACATCACCGTGTGACAGAGGAGACTGACCTTGCAGAGGTGCCGGACACTCTCACCCAATATGAATGCCAGGTTTGTAGCATGGTTTTCAAAACATTGGCCGCTCTGCGAAGGCACTGCACTGTTGATCATGGCCACCGATCAGGCCTGCTGCGGCATCTTTTTCAACAACCCACTGCAGACATACCAACGTGCATCAGATGTGGTGAAAAATTCAGTACTTGGCACAGATTCCAATATCACACTAAATTTGTCTGTGTGGCTGCACTTCAGGAAATTGACCAAGTGGAACACAGACTTCGCGTCCAAGAACTGCTTCAGTATGCCAGAGCACATCAGATTGCAGCGCTTTGTCACAATGCAGAAGTTCTCATTTACTTCTTGCACCACTGTGTCATTTGTGGTAAGTTTCATACCACCCACACTGGACTGATGCGACACTGGAGTGATGATCATCCGCAAACGTATAGAGATCATATGCCGGCCTTGCAATACTATTGCAAACATGTTGCCACGACCAATCCATGTCAGCTGTGCTCTGTCTCCTTTGCGCAGTATCATCGTTGCATCATCTGGCGGCAGCTGGCTATGCTTCTTACTGAACGGAATCTCACTGATGCCTACTGTGATGTTGTTGAAGCGGACAGGCTGATTTGTGATACTTGTGGCAAGGTCTACACGACCAAGCATGGCTTAGCTCAGCACATCCAGAAGTTCCACAAAGCTCAGCAGGTGCTACATGACTCCAATTGGAATCATTTCACAGCCCAATGCCTCTTCGATCAGGCGGTGCAGACGAATCGATGCGAGGATCTGATCACAGACCCGGACATTCTTCACTTCATTTCACTGGAGTGTTTCGACTGCAGTATGCGTTTCAATAGGCGCCAAGATCTTACCAGGCATCTGAAACAGGGACATCCATCAGAATGGGCAGACATGGAGCAGAGAGCCTCAGCACTCACCCACAGTATGCAATGCACACAACGATGTCTCTGTGATCCCCCACAACATCGGGTCAAGCATCTTTGCTTTGTTTTCCTACAGTTTGCGCTGGCCAGGATCCAATGGGAACGAGAGCAATGTTCCGAAGCCACGGGCCTACCACCAGACCTGGTGTTGACACCCCAGGAAAAGATGGAGCAATTGCTCTGGTTTGGCTGTGGTCACCTTCTCTACAGATTGCCAGCCCTGAAGCTAGCATTGACCATGACGTGTCAGTTGTGCGGCCAGGCATGCAAATGCGGTGACGATCTAATGATGCACTTGCATCAACGACATGAAGCGCTGGTCACTGAAAGCATGACCTACTGGCAACTTCTGAGATGGACTCTGTTCCAGGACTTTGGCTGCGTATGCAACCCGACCAGAGGTTTTGGGGTGCCGCATCATGTTTGCCCTGCTCTCTTGCAGGCAGCGATGATTGTGGTTCAGGCACACTGGCCCTTGCTGCTTCCATGGCAATACAGAACGGGTGATCTATTGTCTCACATTGGAGACCATTTAGCACTCCATGACTTCAAGCGCATCTCACTGTGGCTGCTCACCAGGCAATTTGACAAGCTCTGGAAGGACCCAGCATTGCTACAGATGCTGAAAAGTCGCTGTGCCATCTGCGGAGAAGCAGTATCACTACAGTACATCACTGTGCATCTGAGATTGGAACATCAGCTGGGACCCAATGACTTACACTTGATCGTTGTGCAGCTCACCAGGATCTTCAGCATTGAGCACTCGGAGGAGCCCTACTGTGATCACTGCGGTGAATTGCTGCCGACCTTAGATGTGCTTGAGTTTGACCCAGTCCCTGACATGCACCTGCCGGGCTGTCCACTGATCTTGCATCTGGCTGCCTTTCTGATGCACCCAATTTTGCACAAGCCTCCATTTGATCCTGTTGCCTGGCCGACACCGAAGGCAATTGAGACGGCGTTCCAGCGTCAAGAGCATCAGCGACTGATGTTCAATGCCAGGAACTTAGACACCATTGGACAGGAATTTGACCTTCTCATCACATGTGGATTGACAGTATTGCAAGATGATGGTATTCGCAACTGCATCACTCACCAATGCCTGCTTTGTCAGAAACTTTGTATTCTGCCTGGTATGCTAGTGAAACATCTGCGACAACATGACTACAAGCAATACAATACACTGTGGTGTATGCGCAGACTGCAGATCTCTCACATTCCGTGCTCCTTTTGTGGCTTAGATTCACACCCAGTTTCCTTCGAGTGCCCGGCACTGCTCAATTTGGCAGTTTATCTCACCAATGGGAGACGCCCTCGACAAGGCGAGTTCGATTTGGAGCAACTTGCTCACCCCAGGGCAACTCAAAAGCCTGGGGATCAAAGACGAGGAGACCGACAAACCCAACAAGAGGCCTCGCAGGAAGGACAGAGGCTCATCTACAGCAGCTTCATCAGAGGACAACACCAAAGCCTTGGTTCAGATGATGGCCAAAGTCCTGCTGAGACACGAGGACACCCTCAATGTTCTTCTTCAGGAACACGAGTTTGTGCTGTTCCTCAATCCAGGGGAAGGGAGTCTGCTGCCGATCTTGATGGAATGTCATCAGACATGGCAGAAGGGAGATCGCAGCCAAACGCTACGGCACACCATGGCACTTCGAATGATCGAGACCTTGAAGGATCGATTGGACAAGCTGCAACAGGCACCAGCGAGCGCGGATGTGGTCAAGGATTGCATCCGATTTCACCTCATCGACAACAATCAGCACATGCCATTCCTCCGATGGGATGCGAGCTCGCAGCAGTTGGTGCCGAGCAAGGAGAAGCCCTTGCCCATTGGGGAGGTGAGTCGGATCATTCAGACGATCCACCAGATCCTCCTGTCCGAAAAGGAGATTACCCTCAGGTTCCACTCGCTTTCGAAGCAGCAGATGGACGACAATCATGGCAAGGCCATTCCATTCTTATGGACGGTGGGCAGTCGAACGCAGGGGGAACTGTGGAATCTCTTGCGAACCGTGTCATTTCACAGCATCTGGCAACTTGTGAGGCTGACTCTGAGGCCACAGACGCAACAAAGATCGGCACTGACCAAGCAGCTGGCAAAGATGTTGTAGATGACAAAACCAAGTTCATGATCAGGGTTCTTGAAAACGAAACAGCAGCTATGTGCTATGTCAATGCAGCCGTGACGGCTCTTGCCTGGGCCACCCTGCTGTGTCAATGCTTGAGCCCATCACACTGGGCATGTGGCTATGAACTCATGAGGGGCCTTTGTCAATGGAATCCTCTTCCGTTGAATCTACGGGTTTTTCAGCCCTTCTTGTGGCTGTTGTTTGGGGCATTCACTGTGGATGACCTTTCATCCCAGCAAGACATTTTGGAGTTCACGGCCTTTCTTTTGGAACGACTCCAACCGAAGTTTGTGTCTTGCAGCTGGTGCACACGGTTTCAATACAACACGAAAGTGTCACACCCGTCACTAGACAGTGAAAAGGGCGCCCAATTTGCTCCGATCCTCATGAGGTTTATTCACTACTCAGACTTGCAAAGCAGCCTCCATGACATCATTCATCACTGGCATGACCCGTCAGGTCTTTGTCGAGCAGGTGACCAGGCGTGCAGTTGCATCATCATAATGTTTGACAGGCATATTGAGGGTCAAAACAAAAAATGCCAGCAGAGAATCAACCTCCCACATGGCCCAATTTCATTTCCATGTTTTGCAGAAACCCCAGATCAGATCGCTTTTGAGTCATTTCGGATTGCCGCGATCACATACCATCTGGGAGTGAGTCCAAACAGCGGACATCACAGAACTGCATTGAAATATCGGGGACATTGGCTGGTGTATGATGATGGGAGACTGCCTGATGCTTTGCCGGATTTGACAGATGAAATACTTTGCAACCTCACCACTTTGTGGCTTATCAAACCAACATGGCTTGCTGTCAGGACCATGGACCGTGTACCTGGTGGCAATGACCTACCTGCCGCATTGGAGGGGAGTGCCCCGGAACTGGAGACCAGTGCAACAGCATCTGGAAGTGCAGCCAGCTCTCATGGAGAAGGAGGACGCGCTCCCAGGGTGCCATGTGATGCTACGGAAGAACCGCAGTCAAAGAAACCCCGCAATGACCCAAACTGATGACAATCATATGGATATGCACAGATTCATTCACTAGTGATTGCTGCACCTGTTTCACTTTTGTTGTTTCACCAGCTTCACCTGTGCTCTGTGCAATGGCCTTACCATGGCCCCAGTTTTGACCTCAGCGACACCGGCACAGTCGAGCCATTTTGGCACTGATGCCACTGTGCCTCAATTCTGATGCCTAGCCGGCGCTTCAATCTATGTGCCATTTTGGCTTTGATGTATCACCTGGCATTTTGCCATTCTGCTGAGTAAGCGACACCATCATGCCTTTTGCAACAGCAGCCCCAATGCACCCGACGCCCAGTCGGTTTATCCCCGCTTGTTCAGGCCCTTCGGCAACCCCGAAGTGTACCCATGCATGAAAAAAAAGAGAAGGGGCCAAGAGGCTAAAAGCCCATACAGCAAGAAGCCCCCCCAAAAAAAAAAGGAGGAGGGGCCAAGAGGCTATAAGCCCACACAGCAAGAAGCAAAAAAAAAAAAAAATGCGCGGGGGCATTGCGTGCGCTGCGGCGAGACTGCGCAACATCCTTATGCAGCTGCGCTGCCATTGGAGGCCACTGCTGCTGATGCGCTGTGGCACTGGCACTGCATCCTCTGCTGCTGCGCTGCGGGCTACAGCTGAGTGATGTGGTGTACAACCGGTACTGAAGGGCTGAGAGGCATTGCGAGCGTTCTTCTCACCTGTTTTATTTCTCCGGTTCACCTCTTTAATTCTCCCTGGCATCAACCTGTTCCCACTAACAACTATTTGTGGGAATTTTTGGGTTACATGCCCTTGAACCCTTAGGGGTATACAAAGCTAGTCTGGCAAGACCTGCAGCAAAGAGTCGGACGACAATACTCTGCGCTCAGGCCGCATGGAAATCCATGTGATAGGGCTCAGCCTTCTGACACGTGAGTCAAAGGGGTCTCAAAAAACACACACACACACACACACACACACACACACACACACACACACCCACACACACCACACACACACCCACACACACAACACACACACCACACACCCACACACACACACACACACACACAACACACACACATCACACACACACACACACACACACACACACACACACACACACACACACACACACACACAGACACACACACACACACACCACACAGACATGGATCATTATATGATCCGGCAGGAACTGAAATCCTGAAACATGCAAACCAGCCTAGATCGTTAGATTAGTAAAGGAGCCACATGAGGTACTTCTCGAAAACGATGTAGGGCATCCAATATTGTCAAACGTAGTTAAAACCAGAATCCATAGAGGTTTGACCAGCATGTTGAAAATCCACAATAATGTTTCGGCGATTGTTTCCCAAAATAACCCATAGTTCGTCGGCGACAGGATCTCGGCGAAAATAAGTCAAAAAACATAATACTGTCGGCGAAATGGTTTCGGCGAAAATCTGAGGAAGATTCTGATGCATGCAATACAGATTGTGGCAACCGTGTAGATTCGAAACAACGCAGTGTAACAGCTTGATCAACAGTTGAAACCGATCTGCAAATTGGCAGGTACGTCAGAAAGGCGTCCCTTTCTGATATCACAGATCAAGGCAAGTGTCTTTGTTAGTGCCAGACTTGCAATGATCCCTGGCACCCCCTGCAAATTAGTGAAAACCAATCAGAAGTTTTACATCTGTTCAGATGATACACACACACACCTCGCATGTAGCGAGGTCGGTTTTTTGGAAGAACTTCGCTGGCGGAATCGGCAAGACACCAGTGAAAGTGAACCTGTAATAACCTAATGTACAAACGGGCGGTCACTTCAGTCAGAAGAGGAATTCGGAGCTTGTAGAAGGACTTCCATAGCATCGTGGAAGCTCATGCGTTCAACCATCGCCCAAGTCTGATCGAATTCCCCCGATGCCGTAGCAGCCTTCAAGGTGTCAGATAGATCTTTGGCTAATTCATGGATCCGGGTGGTCAGCCTGGGTTCATCTCCAGGAGATGTCGTCTCAATGGGCACATTGTGAAAAGGATGGTGTCCATGTACAAGGGGAATCTCAAAATGATGTCGCCAATAGTCCGCTGTGCGCAGGGACCACTCCCAGTTTCCGGAGAGACCATAGAAATAGTGTTCAGGGTCACGACATCGGGAATGCCCTAACAAAGGAATTTCTTCAATGTATAGCTCCCTGGTGTTGTTGGAGTGGGTAATGACCTTGAATTGGATCTGGTGAACCACGCGAGAAGAGAAGTGAGCACGATGGAGGTAGTTGTGTGTAGAACTTGACTCCGTCGGAAATGGAACGCCAGGAGGTGCTGGTCCTGAATATGTATCAGAATGGGCCAGGGTACCCGTAGCAGGTGCCGTACTGTCAGTTACCAAAGGTGCCGGAGTAGGGTTGGTCGTAGTGTCGGGAGCTCCTGAGTGACATAGTGCAGAAGTCGAGGCGTCTGGTACTTGAACTGGGTCGGTAGGAGCGAGTCCACGAGTAGGGTTCGAAGGCCAAGACAAGCCCGCCACGGTCGCGTCTCGTTTGTGTTCCATGGGTGAAACTGTCACAAATACGAGAAATAGTGCAACAACGGCTGAAGCATCAAAAATTGCAGAAGAAAGCCAATCACGAAATTGATAATATTCACAAAAATGATAAAAGTGAAATCCAGTCCTCAATCAAGTGGGTCAATTGCGACGGAGAAGCCACAGCTCCAGGTCAAATAAAATAGAAATCGAAAAATCCTTTGTGTTAGTGGGGTGTCAAGGAGGAATTGAAAACCCTGTAGCATGGTCTTTTTTTGGCCGGCTAGCGCATCAGGGCAGGATCACACCGGAGCTAATTTTGTAGCATTGCAAGCGTAGTACGAAAGGCTGTCTGGTACCCGGGATGAGGAAAGAGGATTCGCGGGAATTGTACTGCCGAAGTCGCCACTCAGGTCGGTATGCCTCCAAAAGCTGCAAGACCGTCATATCATTGGAAACTTGGAATGTATCACCGTCCAAGTCGCAAAAGCGAAACTCCAGGTTCGAGGGGTCAATTTGGATGTCCCATTGGGACCTCAATCTTTTGGAGATACAAAAGCGGAGTTCGGCAATTGGGATGAGGCCGGCTTCAACTGGTTCCATCTGACGTGACCAGGTAAACAAAGCTGCAAGTTCAAAGCCACTGACATGTCTAAAAATTGGAGTTCACCATAGCCATGTAGTGTTCACGGTCAGGTTCGCTTCGGTGAGTCAATGCCTGTAAGGGAGAGAAGTCAACCAAGATAAGGACAGGTCTGTTTGGAGGAGGGTTCGCATCACCAGGGAGGCCTCGATGTCCAGCAATCCACCCAACGGTTCGTGTACCAAGCGGTGTCTCAATCGTAGATGTAGCGCGATATGGATTGGGTCGAGAAGAACGAGCCATTGCGTCGAATGTGAAGTATCGAGGATAAAGCGAAAAGCCCAAGCTGCAAAATGGGTTGGAATAGCCACAGAAACAAGCTCAAAGTGTTAGAAATGAAAGAGAAACGGTGTACCTAGTAGGTGGTCACACAAAGAGACGATGAATCACAGGTCTTTTTTCCGCCGACAAATAATGTGGTATATTACACACTTGAATCCGACATATCCATCGGGTCAATATCGTTCGCATCCAACGGACCATGTACTTGTTGAGGAGGGACAGCGGGGCGAGTGAGATATACAGTACGTTGTAGTGTTGCCGGTGGGGAAGACGGTGGTGTAGACCGCCAAGGTGGCCAATATAAAGAGGTAGTGGTTCCTTGAGAGTGGTGTTGGGCAGAGCGTCCCCAGCATGACTGTAAAATATGGAGGTGGTCCGGTATCGCTTCGTACGGCTGTGAGACATGGACGTTGGAGTGTTCAGGGTGTGGTAAAACGGGAACAGTAGTTGCCGTAGGGGAGGAGGATGATGGTTGAATTGGTACGTCATAGTATCTGCGCCAATGGTTGGCTGTAGTACGCAAGGTTGCCTGGTCGTTGGTGAGGTGCATGTTCTCCAGGAATGTTTCCACTGGTTTCCACGTTTCAAGACCATCAAGTGTCCTTTCCACGATCCAAAGTTCATCTGAACGGTTAGACCAAGGATAGCTCAGCTTCTTGATGAAGACGGAGTGGACAGTGGTAGAGGTCGGAATCATTCTCGCTGCACGAGGAATATAGGATGCCGAGGTAGGATCATCCGGTGGCAAGTGTGAGGCAAGGCCATGTATGGATGTAGGTGGTGAACCGTGCGAGACCAATCGAGCAGGATCATCCGTGTTGGAGGTCATCATGTACGATCAAAAGAATATGATAGCGGGAAATACTCAACTGAAGCCAAAAGGCCATACTGAGTCAGACGTGGGGAAGGTCAATGATGAAGGAATAAATAACGAATATCACCCAATGGAAACCGAGAAAAGGATGACACAAGGGAAAATCAGAACCGGGGTGGTGGACATCACAACGAATGTTGGTCTTTTCCCTCATAGACATGAGCCGTGTCAAGATCCATCAAGACGGCTAATCACTCAGCGGCTTTAGTGTATCGGGTGGCCGTGACGAATGGATGTCCACGGGGAATCACTTGAACATGTACAGCAAAGCCAGTGTCTTGTGCATCTGGATGTGGTGTCAGCAGCAACGGAGAACACTCGCGGGTCGTGAAGGCATCGAGATGTTGATGAGTTTTCCATCTCGGGTAGAACCAATTCAAAACATCCAGAAGAGAGTGAGGAAGGTCGTCAAGCATCTGAGCTCCTTGATCGGTGTCAATCATCATGTAAAACTCCGATGCTGGTAGGTGTATGGACCAGCGTTGTAGCAGTGTGTCGGTGACTACGGTTTTGAGGTCTGAAACGAAATGACTGCGAGCATAGTCCGGGTAGATCACCTTGAACGTCTGGAACAAGCTGTCATAGGTGGCCGTAGGAAGGTTGCCCGCGACCGTGGGGGTCAAGATGTTGT